>JAAIXJ010000256.1:189310-240272 GCA_013403705.1 Heliconius hermathena | reverse complement strand
AATATTTAATATTTTAATTCCCCCGAATGGGATTTGAACCTACAACCGTCGCGCTAACAGTCGCATCCTTGTACAACTGTAAGATGGAAGCCTTATCGTACAAGAAGGTAGTCGATATAAAACATATTTTAATTACCCTACCGGCTTAACCTTAGTTGTTAATAAAAAATCTCACATTTTATTAAATCAACATGCGCGCAATGTCTCGCAAATTAGGCGGTGCGTGGGGAACGGGAGTATCTTTACCACTCTTCGAAAGTAACACTGTCTGTCTGTCTGTGAGGCAATCACGACGTGAGGTCTTGGAATAACTACATTCTACTTTTTTTCTTATATTTGTAATATTCTCGATATATTATTAGAGATAGATTATACTATTATATTATAATACCTTTCTTTTTAACATGCAAATGTATTTGTTATTATAACCGTCGCTAAGCAACAAGAAAATACCTAATATATTCAATATATAACTATTAATAAAATAGAATTGTTAAAAAATTTGTTTTTAAAATATTTATTTGACGTTTATTTTTTTTAGTAATTTTTCTAATATTAAGAATTTTCTTTAGTTACTTTTAACTAATTTGTTTGTTCATTTCACATACTCATACTCTTTCTTTTTTACTAATGTTTACTTATTATTCATTTTCTGCTTATTTTATTATTTTTTATATTTATATTTTCTTACTAGTCCTATCGAAAACTGAAAATAATTAAAAAAAAAATAAAATAAATTCGTGGTCTGCTAGTAGTTTATCATTGTATATATAAGCTATTTCTTTATAGTTTGTATTATCGAATAAAAAGGACGACTTATCAATTCACAACAAAAAAACTATTTAAATTATTTATGTTATAATCATTTTTACAATATCGATATATTTATGTCGATATTACTCCATCACTTCACTACTGAACGCCCTCTACCAGAGGACATTCACGATGCAAGAGTTTGAAGCCACAGGTTAGTTTATAAATTATTTCTTTAGAAAAATATATAAAATAGTCTTTAGTGTATTAAGATACTTTATAATTATTATTAAGATACTTTATAATAACTAGTCTGTCAGTTTCTGTAAACATTTCTCATTAAGTTCAAAATAGTGTGATAGAGTCTTATAATAATTACATTTACTGATAGAAAGATAAACCAATTGAGAACTACTTTAGTAAATAAATACGCAATACACCATTTAATATATGTTTTAAAAAAATATCGTAATATATATTAATTTTTTTTTTATATAATAGTCATAGTTTAAAGTAATTAATTGTATTGCCAGTTCTTTTCTTTAATTATGGACTAACTTTTTACTCGCAACTTTGCCTGCGTGGTTATAAATTTTCTCTATGCTCAGTAAGATATTTTCTTAAATGATAGTTTAAAATAAGTATTCCGTATACGTATTCCAGAACACCAACACGTTAGATACAATCCACTAAAAGATGAGTGGATACTGGTCTCCCCGCACCGCTGCAAGAGACCTTGGAGCGGTCAGACTGAGGACCCCCCGGAGGAACAGCCTCCAGATCTGAACAATCCTTTACGAGCTGGTGCTGTTAGGGCCAATGGACAGGTGAATGACTAATTTTTCAAAGAAAAATGAAAAAAAAATCGTTTCAAAATTCCTGTCTTCAAATTCTATAACGTTCCGGACGTTATAGAATTTGAAGACAGGAATTTTGGGTTAGGTTAAAATGTTAGTTGGTATCTCGACTATTATGGCGCATATAACACTATAAGCTCTAATGTTAAAACACTACGCTCCCCCTTTCCACCGTATTTTACAGATATTGTGTTTTGGGTGGCGGAATTCATTTTTTTTCGGATTTTTTCGTCTTGTTAGAAAAGCGAGGAAATTAAAGTATTAAATAATTCATTCCCTCTAGTTGAAATCGGACCCACAAGCCCAGAAGGCCTCAATTGCTATTATTAAATGATTATATTAATAATTTTTCCCTACAGCGCAATCCCAATTACAAATCAACATATGTCTTCCCAAACGACTTCCCTGCACTTTTAGAACGAGTGCCGGAACCTCCAGCACCTGAACACCCTCTTTTCCAGAGTTCTCAAGCGAAAGGAACCTGCAGGTAATAACTATAAAGACGTTTATCTCAAAGAATTAACTATTGTTATTTCTCTTTTTTTAGCTTCACGCTGTATCCCGTATATAGCAGGGTAGACAAAGGGAAGCTAGCGTTAAAACATTTTGCTCTCTACTTTCTCCAGAATTTTTGAAACATTGCATGTTGAATAGCATAATTCCATATCGCATTCTGTGTTGTTACCAGAGCAAGGAAATAAAAATAATTCGTTCCACTGAGTGGCAATCGAACCCACAACCATCGTGTTTACAACCAGACGCTGTGAATGGGGAAATGAAATAAGTATTTTATATTTTAATTTCCTCGTCCTGGTAGCAAGGCAAAGCGCGGAGTAGAGTAACTATATACTAAACACTTTGAATGCAATGCATTTAGAGTTCGGCGGAAACTGGGGAACGGACGTGTCATAATGGGAACGGAATCTCTTAACACTAGCTTGCCAGGTTCCCAATGTGTCCCTGCTATGTGCGATATACAGCGTGAAGCTAAAATAAAATTATTTATATATATTTTGTTATTATGTAGGGTAATGTGTTTCCACCCTGACTCCAGTATGACAATACCGTTGATGTCAGTAGAGGAAATTATAGCCGTGATTGATGAGTAAGTATATTTTATATTTTTTTAATATTTATAAGTCTATCTTTTTAGGGTTCCGTACAGAACTCGAAATGAAGGGAAGCAAAAGGAACGGAACCTTTATAGGACCACTTTGTTGTCCGTCCATCCGTCTGTCAAGACCCCTTTCTTAAGGAGGTATCAAACTAAAATTTATATCAAATCCGACTTGAGTGGTCGGCTGTTCCTTGGGGCTGTGAAAAAATCAAACTTTTAAGCCAAAGCAATCAGAAGATATAGCCGTTTATCCAGCAAATTTTTGAAACTACAATACATAACCCACACAATGCATAACTTACAATACAAATAAATAAAGGAAAAATAAAGGAAAAATTCCGAAAATTGAACATTTATAGGTATTTCATAGAAAAAAATCATTACAAACTTATAATTGTAGTTCATTTTAAACAAAATGAGTGTATAAGTGTGTAAGTAAGTTTTAAAGTCTTAAGTTTGTCAATTTCAAATTGTACTACTCGTTGACGTACAACCCAGAAATTGGTACGGAACCCTCTGTATACTCTGTATACGATTTCGACTCGTATTTGATCTGTATTTTTTTTATTTTTTTTATAATTTTAATCGAGTTAAGTAACTATGTGTGATTATACATGTTATCTAATTTGATTATGAGATAAGAACTACCTTTCTTTTTATCTTCACGCTGTAAATTAGTTTTAAGACACTTCCGTTTCTGCTGATTTCTCGAGATATTGCGTGTTGAGTGGCGAAACTCAACGACGCGCTTTGCCTCGTTATTAGACCGAATAATAGAATATATTAAATACTAGCGACCTGCCCGCGGCTTCCTCCACTTGAACTACACAATTATGTGCTTACTGATCTGAATTCGTGCTTAATTAGACAATATTCATGCGTCGAGAATTAAAGCTTCAACCAATTTAATAAAATAATTATGTTGTAGCAATTTTGTTGAACAATTATATTTTATTTTGAAAACTCTATTTTAAAGAAAATTTGCCAAAACTCAATGAGGAAAATTGCATTTAAATCGGTTGAGTTAATTCTGAGATAAGCGTGCACAAACGCACAAACCAACAAATAAAAATTTTCAAAAACATTGTTTTGGTTTCTATTACATTCATACATACTTAGATATAATTAATGTAGGTGTAGTTTCAATTTATATCAACAAAGAGTTAAGAGAGAGTTGGACTAACGCACAGCTGTTTCAAATATTCAATTAGGTTCATTTAAAAATATATATTGTTTTATACCTCACATTTACAGGTGGATCAATCAAATGCAAGAGCTAGGCAGAAGGTATACATGGGTTCAAATCTTTGAAAATAAAGGAGCGATCATGGGTTGTTCCAACCCACATCCTCATTGCCAGATATGGGCGTCCAGCTTCTTACCAAATGAGCCAAGAGTTAAAGAGAGGTAACTAACTATTCATTTTATATTTTTAGCTTTATGATTCACAAAGTAAGAAGTTAAGACACTCCGTTTCCGTTCACGCACGGTTTGTCTTATTACCAGAGCGAAGTGACGAAAGAGGAAATTACCAAAATAATTCATTTCTCCGATTGGGAATCGAACCCACAACTGCCACTTTTACAGTCAGATACTGTTCCAGATCGAGCTTTATGATCCGGCACCGAGTCTTGCTAAAAGGACCATTCTTGGAATATCCAAGAATGGTCCTTTTTGATACCACTCTTGAGCCCCTTCATATCTTGATGATCAATATGATCATGATATTGTTAAGGGGCTCAAGAGTGGTATCTTGATACAATTGTGCCGATGTTTTGATACCCTTGTAGTGTTGATGGAGATGAATAAGAAGTCTACTCACGGTTATCACTGAGTATATTCAACACCACTTTAACTCTAAAGTATATAGTTTAAACACAATTAGTAAATCACGACACAGTTTATNGAAAACAATGGAACGTATATAAAGCGCATCGAGTGGCAAGCATCGACTGTTATATGTAAAATATGCCGTCGACAAGGGGGTAGGCGTAAATGTTAGAATACCTTACCGATTCGGTCGACGGCGGCGAGCGCTTTCATTTAAATAAACTAAATAAGAATACTTACTATAATATTGCAATATATAAATAACACATATTAAATAAACTATAAATGTAAATAATAGTTCACTACACCCTTTTCACTAAAATATGGCCCAGTCTCTCCGTGTAATGCCCACGTTGTACTTTCAGAGGTTTCAGTATCAATACGGTCATATTGTTTGTTAAAGTATTGCTGAATTGTAGATGTTTTAATTCCACCCGGCTAAGTTGCAAGTCCTAAATCATCTTTTATAATACGCGACATGGTGTTAGGTGCTATCTTCATCTCCAGAGACAAAATCTTTTGCTTTCAGGCATGATTTCTTCGAATTCTTTCTTTGGTCGCTTTGATCGCCTTTTTCGTACGAACTCTACGTGGACGGCAGAACTTTTTTGTCACAAACAGAGGAGGTTTCATTGGACCAAGCCAAAGCTATTTATAGCTTGGTACACCATCATTTCACTAATACCAAACGTATAGATGATTTTAAAAATTATATTTGGCTCCATACCTACTTTATTTAAGGCAATCACAGCAATTCGGTTCTCTTTATGGATCCTACTCGATTTGATTATCACAAAATATTTTACAATTTATTAGCGCAAAAATAAGCAAACACAAAGAACAATTGTATAAAAATATCTGATTCCAAATTCCAAAGTAATAATTTGTTTATTTGTAATTGTAACAGCATTTATGACCAGACTAAGTAGTGGTAAATCACTCGGTTCTCTTTTTTTAACCGTTTTCGTAACATTTCGTGTTCCGTGTTAGGTGACCCTTATTAAACAGAACTAAACAGAAAAATTTATGGATATAGACTGATATCTTTCCTTAATCATTATCTTTTTTAATATTATAATAATATAATAAGTTATTTGTTTTCAGATGTCAAAAGGAATATTATACAAAATATGGTAAAAATATGTTGGCTGATTATTTAGAACAAGAATTAAAAAGTAAAGTAAGTTGTGGTAAACTTATCACTCTATCATGCGACTGATGTAATTGTATTTAAAAAGTCCCTAAACGAAAGTAGTTTATAAAATAATTAATATTTGACTGTACTAATTATTATTTATTTTAACAAATTACTTATTTAATTTAACAAAAACTTATGATAAAAAGGCTATATTAAAATCTCTTAGGGATTTCCCAGTGTAAATGAAAATATATTTTCTTTTTCGTTCTATGTTTTTTAACATTTTTTATCTGTAAGCATGTCCTTCATTATGTGGTCGAGACAGATAAAAAAACTAAAGTTATCTTTATTTTGTTTTGTACATCTTTTCTCTAGGGCCCTACAGAAACTCTAACAAAATCTTAAAAAAAATTCCGACTCAATTCATTTCATTGTTGGTCCTAATTTGCAACACTCTTCTAGCAGGCTGCTCCTTCTCTACCAAGTGGAAGAAAGCAACAGTCATAGGCATATGGAAGCCCGCCAACCTTCTCTCCGGCTACATACCTATCAGTCTCATTAGCAACTTAGATAAAGTATACGACAGAATCATTCTTAGCAGATTGAAAGAAATAGTCGAGACAAAACAACTGTTCACCAATGAACAGTTCGGCTTAATCACACCACTCGTCCTTACACCAAGTTCACAAGCTAACGGATCACATCGCGAAATACAATGTCCATAGATCGATTCGCAGCCACACGGTTGCTATTTTCCTAGACATACCCAAAGCCTTCGACAGGGTCTGGCACAGCGGCCAAGCTCTCTCGTTCACATGATTCGGAAATACCTGTTGAATCGCACATTCCGTTATAGATTAGAAGGGACACTGTAGTCCTCTAAACCCGTTCGCACCGGAGTCCCACAACGCTGCATCACCAATCTTATACGCGCTCTTCTTATATACATTTTTTTTTGTGTGTTTATTTATGTAAAAAATATTTATTTTCAGGAACGTATAGTAATACAAAATAAAGAATGGGTAGCGTTAGTTCCATATTGGGCGTCTTGGCCGTACGAGACAATGCTTTTGCCATTAAATAAAAAAACGCAAAGAATGACAGATTTAAATGTCAATCAAAAACAAGAATTGGCGAGAATTATGAAAGTATTGTGCACAAAATATGATAATTTGTTTAATTGCAGCTTCCCTTATTCTATGGGATGGCATGGTGAGTTATAATATTTTATCTGTACAATATTATAAAGCTGAATAGTTTGTTTGGTTCAACCGGTTATCTCCGGGACTATTGGTTCGATGGACGACAGATATCGAGAAAAGCTATAGATTCAAAGTAACTCGCACAAAGTTACCTCCTATGCTTAGAATGTATCATGTGACAT
Organism: Heliconius hermathena; assembly: GCA_013403705.1. NCBI lineage: Eukaryota > Metazoa > Arthropoda > Insecta > Lepidoptera > Nymphalidae > Heliconius > Heliconius hermathena. The sequence continues at coordinate 233,193 of JAAIXJ010000256.1, read as the reverse complement.
ATATAACAGTAGTCAGTATTCTCGTATATACCATCATAATATTTGACTTCGCGGACGAAGCTGTAGCTAAAAGATAGAGTTAAAGAAATCTTCTCCTGCAACACGATGGTCGTAGCATGTATCTCCATATATATAAATCCATTTGAAGACTATTTAAAACTTTTTAAATTTCTGCGTTAAGCTACGACAAGTTACAAAATACATGAGATATGTGAAGATTAAAAAAATATTATATAAATTGTGAAATTTATCTTACATAGTTGAACAAATACTATTGAAATATCTCAAACAATTATTCACTTATTACTGTAGTTCAAATTAACTACATTATTTTATTAATATTTATTTTAGTTTTTGCTAATAATTATATTATTAATACTTCTGTTTACCCCAATTATTGTAATAATTTATTTCTTTTTTCGCAGGTGCACCAACTGGTGCATCAACAAAACCAGGGGATTCTCCGCATTGGTTGTTCCACGGGATGTATCTTCCGCCCCTATTACGTTCTGCTACAGTTAAAAAATTCATGGTTGGGTATGAAATGTTGGCACAACCGCAGAGAGATTTGACACCGGAACAGGCCGCGGAGAAATTAAGATTGTGTAATACTATACATTATAAATTAAAGGAATAAAAACTGCCACGATTTTAAATGTCAAAGTTTATGAGAATGGATGGAGTAATTTAGCTTATACATCAGAATAACACATGCCTATGTGTACAATTTATGTAAAAAAAAATATAAATAGAAGCCTAGAAGCGTTTAAATTAATAAAGCTGCGTGTGTTCGTTACTTTTTATAATAAAGAAGTCGCGGCTCACAATCTTCTCTTGCATAGACTATGTAAAATGGTTTTTTGTAAGTGATGAATATGGACTTAATTTTTTCGTTCCCGTTGAAATTTCTTGATTATCTTGGTGCTCCCTTACGTTCCCTAATAACTCCCTACATGACAATTTTTAACGTTCTAATGTCAGTGATTTCGTGTGCGTCGCTGCAACGGGAGCGTTTTAAGTAAATAGATTCACGCTTTTACCTGCATATACAGCAGGACAAGCATAATAAATCTAATCTTAAGACACTCTATTCTCTATTATAAAATAACACCATATATGATCTGTAACACCATATTCTAAAGAATAAATATATTACTTGTTTTAATTATTATTTTTTTAACAATTAAAAATCTATATCTGTACATTGAATTAATTTGTAACTTAACTTATATGGAAGATAATAAAATCAGCTTTACGCTGTATCCTGCACAAAGCAGGGTAGGCAGAGGGAACCTAGTGTTAAGACACTCCGTTCCCCACTTTCTGCCGAATTCTGGAAGTATTGCGTGTTGAGTGGCAGAACTCAACGCCGCGCTTTGCCTCGACACCAGAGCGAAGAAATGGAAATATAAATTTAAGTAAATATTTCATCTCCTCGAGTAGGGATCGAACCCACAACCAGTCGATTTACAGTCCCACTTTGTGCATATATGGAAGATATATACCTATATAAGAAAATCTATTACTCTTGATATTAGAACAAGGGAATGAAAGTGCATATTTGGGAAGTATGTTGAGTGGAGATGGAAGCTGCATGTTTGGCCGTACACAATGCAGTGTTGATACCGACATTACCCGACGCACCGACGCAACGATCATACAGCGGCGAAACGTAGGTATTACAGAAAAAGAATGATAGAAAGATAAATGCTGTGGAGAAATCACGATATATCACAAGGGAGGGTGGATGTATAATAGTAACATATAACGTGTATTGCAAGATGATTATGCCAGTCAAAACAACCTGCAACTTTTCTGTCTAGACATTTTTAACATAGTCCTTAATTTTTTATTTATCTAACAGGGTAGGCAAAGGGAACCTAGTGTTACTCCGTTTCCCACTTTTCGCCGAATTCTGGAGGCATTGCGTGTTGTTGTTGTGTTGACGGAACTCAACGATGCGTTTTGCCTCGACACCAGAGCAAAGAAATGGAAATATAAATTTAAATAAATATTTCATTTCCTCGCGTTTACAAATTCATATACAAAATATTCTTTTTTCAAATAGATTATTGTAAGCACTTTAAAATCGCTACAATCGCTAAAAAAGGCTATCTCTGGCACAGCTATCCTGCATCACATTCAATACACATTAATTCCATATATCTTTATCCTGTAAATATTCTTGAACAGTATAATACTTACAAATACTTTAAATTGTTGTAATGCCATATACATGTATAATCAGACCCATATAAGATTTATTAACTTTTGGAGGCGAAAACTTGGCGTAACAAGTTTATCTTTATTTCTTGTTCCTATCGTATGTATATCATTATTTTTACTATGACACTGTGTATTTTGCCGGACAAACAGATTATTGTAGTATACAAATTGTGAAATAAATGTAATTATCTGCATCACTAAAAACATCTCGCAGAGAATCTGAAGCTCTTAAATTATAAATAGATCTCACGGCTCTTTTTTGGAGAATAAATGTTGAATTTATATATGCAGCACTACCCCATAGCAGCATTCCATAAGATAGAATATTATAAAAAAAGCTACATAGTAGACTAGTCGGGCAGTTTCAACGTCCGTCATTTGTCTTACTTTTGTAATAGCGAACGCGGTAGAGCTGAGTTTATCCGCAAGTGCTTCCAGATGAGTTTTCCACTGGAGTTAAAAAATATCTCTCCTTAAGGAGAGAGGTATTTTTTACTTTTTTTATATATAACTTTTAATCTAAATATTAAATTCATTTTAAATGTTAAAATAGTTTGATTTAAAATGTGTAATAATCGTGAAAAAGAACTACTACTAAGAAAAATATAAAAAATTGCGTAAGAATAGCAGGATTTGAAGCTGCCTGCTCTGAACTTTAAAATATGTATAATAACTATATCATTATTAAACTATACGTTTTTATAGATATAAAAGTTGTACTATATTTAATAAATTATAATATATTGATTTAGAAATAACACATTTCATCATATTTAATTATTTATTTCATGAAATTTCAGTATTATATTTATAGTGCATATTTTATTATGTATTCATAAACGGAACATAAAACCATCTGTCAATGTCATTTGTCAGCTGTCAAATAAACGCACAAAATGGCCGAAGGAAAGCTATGAAGCTTCCATTCGCAATAAATATATTTAAAACAAACAATAATTATTATAAAATGAAGGAAATAAATATAAATATTGAGGGTTATAATGAAAATGGCATTTGCGTTGGGTGTTTAAATTACAACCGTAACATGCTTCATAATAAACATGTAAAAGAATGTTTTAAAGTATTAGCCGATATTGATGTGAGTAAATTTAAATATTGTATAAGTAAAACATTGTCTAAAATGTAAATAATGTATTCAAGATGTTAACTTTTATCAACGATTTATATCAGTGAGAAATTTTGTTTTATTTAAAAAATATAATAGAACAAAGCCATCCCTGGATCCGCCATTGTTTTTTTTATTGACCGAATAAAAATGCAGCTGAGTAGTTTCTTTAATCATATTATTTCTTTTATGTAAAAAATATTTCATATTATTAAAACTTTATAATAATATTCACTTGTATAAATTGTTTACTAAAATTAAAATATTAAAAGTATATAATAATAAAATATAGATATTAGAAAAAAATTTAATAAATTTCATCAATCAAAAATTCTACAGTGATTGAAAGTTCTTATTCTATAGAAACACTTGGCCAAGGTCTTAGTTGTTTTTTGTTTAATTCACACTGAATCCTCTATAGCAGGATAGGCAGAAGATACCTAATGTTAAGACATTTTGTTCCCCAGTTTTCAAAACATTGACCATTGAGTGGACCTCTAATTGGGAATCGTAACCATGAGCCCATGATTACAGTCACACTCTCCCACTACACCACAATGGTTTCTAATTAATAATAATATGTATAGCTTTATTCCTAACATAATTTTTTCTCTTTAATTTTACAGGTGCCAGAAGGAATAGTAATTAGAATATGTTGGGAATGTGACACATATATAAATAACACAGTAAAATTTAAACAACAAATACTAAAATCCTATCAAGCGCTTATTGAATATTCTGAAAAGGTAATCTAAATTAAAACTAATAATATTTTTACTTAAATATGCATTTGTTATAGCTACGCACTGTAATCTGAATATAACAGAATGGCTAGAGTGAACTCTGTTAATAACAGTCTAAAGCTACCAATAGCCGGGAAAGGCATTTTAAAACAGCTATCAATATAAGAAAATCTTATTATATTATGTTCTATAATCTTTATAGCTCCACACTGTATCCCTAGCAGGGTAGTCATAGAGAATGGAGCACCAAACACTATGGTCTCTATACCTCATTCGCCTCATCCATTGTCGTCAACATCTTCATAAATGCCCATCAAGGCCATGCCTCCCTATCTTTTTTGCCATTCTTTCATCTCACCTCGACATCCTGGCTAGTACTTGCCATCCTGTGTATCTCTTCATTCGATTAGCTAAGCTGACTCCACATATCGTACAAAGAGATCGCATCTCCACAGCATTCATCTTTCTTTCATTCTCCTTTTTAATACCCACGTTTCAGTGCCGCATAACAGCGTCGGTAGCGGTCGGCATTGCATTGTGTTCGGCCAAACGTGCAGCTGTGCTGACGTTCCGCCGTCTCATCAATGCAGCTATGGCACCGTTAACCTTGTTACCGGCATCGAAATGCCTTTCCGTATCCATCTCGTATTTTCCATCTCTACTGAACATACTTCCCAAATATACTATTTCATTCACTTGTTCTAATATCTTACCATTTACACTGATCTGACATTCCGTCGTTTCTTCTTCATTTCTTTCAAATACCTTTTCAAAAACCTTTGTCTTACTCACATTTAGGCTTAATTATTTTCACATCCTTCTTTCAAAGTGGTGACTAATGCCTGCTACTCGCATTCTGATGATGCAATGAGGACTGCATCATCTGTGTACAGCAGGCAATTCACATTCAAGTCACACACTGTTACTCCCATACCACTTTGTTTCACTCCTTGGAGACAGCTATCCAAATACAATTTGAACAACCAAGCTGACATGGCGCAACCTTGTTTAACACCCAGTCGGATGTCAAACCAGGACGACATGCCAGCTCCTACTCGCACGCAGGCTGAGTGATCTCAGTAAAGAGACTTTACAGCCTGCAGCAAGGGTCCACTCTAATTTTAATGGGTTCCAATTGTTAAGGGGGTATTATGTTACATAATTAATTCCAATTGACTGTTTTGCTGTTGACATAGCTGATATATATGAGGCAGGTCGTGGCGCAGATGCAGAAAGTGGTACTGTAAAATCGACTGGTTGTCGGTTCGATCCCCACTCCAGGAAGTGAAATATTTATTTACATATTTTCATTTCTTCGCTCTGGCATCGAGGCAAAGCACGGAGTTGAGTTCCGCCATTCAGCACATAATGCCTCCAGAATTCAGTGGAAAGTGGGGAACGGAGTGTCTTAACACTAGGTTCCCTCTGCCTATCCTGCTGCGTGCGGGATACAGCGTTAAGCTTTATAATATTAGTATAGATACTTAAGCAGGTGAAAGAGGAGGAAAACTAATTTATTTTTATTCTCGGACCACTGCATGTTGAGTGGGAGCACTAAATGGCGCGCTGCGCCTTACTACCACAGCGAGAAAATAAAAATGTTAAATAATTACTGACATATGCTTCATCAGGATGGTCTCATTGTTTTTTTATGTAATTTTAAATGTCGTTATAATATTTTTTGTATAGGATTAAAATTTTATTTTGGAAAGATAGGGTGAACCTAGTTTCATGACAGTATAATTTGAATTTCGAATTGACTTAGCACTAGGTCCTCAGGTGAGGCAACCTGCCTTCCCTGCTAAATTTGGGATACAGCATGAACTTAAAAAAAATATTTCTTTACAGCATACGTTTCTAAATGATCCCACCGATTTATCAAAACAAGCAATTCAAAGATTTTCAAGTCATTTCTATTTAGATACTGAGGAAGTGAAAGAAGAACCTATTGTTGAACCTATTGACAATGTACACGTTATTAAACAGGAAATCGATGATACATTAGATAAAGTTGAATTAGGTAAGAATTTTTCTGGTCCACATTTGTGTTACGTGGGGAAACTTAACGCCGCGCTTTGTCTTACGGGAACGGGAAAATTTTCCATATCTATGTATGAACCCACAACAAAAGATAAATAATAATAACAATAAGAACTTTATTTCAACCACAACATTAGGAAAGTAAGTACAATATAAATGAAGACGTTTAAACATTAACATGTAAATGTTTATTCATAAAGTTTGATTTGAACTCCCTCTTAAACATATTAATGAAAATTTCCGTTCTGTTGAACAATACAATTCAATTTAAAAAAGAGAGTAATTAAAAACTTATTTTAAATTGTGATGAATCTCTCTCTATACCACAATAGAAATTAAAAATGTTTTTCAGTTCACTAAATTTGTAAGAAGAAATTCAATTTTACTGTCTAGAAGTGTGGGATAACACTTTAAAAATGTAAAAAAAATAATTTTATAATAAACAAATTGAACATTTTATTATTATTATTATTAAAAAAACATTTTTTTATATACATATGTTACGAGTTTCTTTGTATATATAGCAGGGTAGGCCTAGGAACCCACGTGTTAAGACACTCTGTTCACGACTTCTCCCTTAATTTTTTAAACATTAAACTCAATATGTATTTGTTTCTCAGAAATCCCAGAACTAACAGAATTACCAGAAATTGATGTAAAAGAAGAAATACATCAAGACAGTATAAGTTTAGATTTTTATGAAGATTTGCCTAGACATAGTGAGACAGATGATGACATAGTCTTATCAAAGCTTAAAACTGACAAAGAAGTTAAGAAAAAGAAGAAAAAAAAGAAAAAAGATAAGAGTAAAGAGGAGAAGGTAATTTTATTTATGGACTTTTTGTGATTTGTGGTGTATTTTTTGCGACACATAAATTTTTATTATTATTGTATGGGGTACTTTTTTATTTAAAGGGATAATCCCTATATCTTAAATGTAGTTCATGTCTAATTGATTAGAACGAATGTCTATAGTTTCGACTTTTGAGCTTGTGATGAAAAATCTATGATTTATTATTGAACATATAAAAAAAATAGTTAGTTGTTTATTACTTACTACCTCAAAGCATATGAAACAAAAATTAAAGTAAAAAAAAACTTCACAAAATTTTACTAAGGAAACGTAAATATCAATTCTTGTGACCTAATTAATAAGCGTGAATTACAAGAAAATAAAAAAATATATAATATTTTATATTTTTCTTATTTATTTATATAATTTTTTCTTACTTACATTTTATTATACCTTTTTTTGTTAAAGAAAGAACTAAAAGATAAAAAAACGCGGCGTTTACTAAATTTACCGGAATCACTAGTAGAATTATACACAATGACAGAAGAAGAGATGTGGTCAACACGAGAAAGAGATCTTTCGAGTGGAGAATTTCAGAAATTAAAATACAAATGTGAACTATGCCTTATAGGGTTTAATACTAAAAAGTTGAAGGACTTACATGATAGTGGAAAGCATTTCTCGGTAAGTTTTTCCTTTTTTAGTTTCACTGCTGCTTTATCCCACCCAGGAGAGTAGGCTGGTACTGTTTGTGTGTTATCAGTTATTTTCTTTAAAAAGAACATTACTTTTTAAACGCATCGTATTTTATATTTTTAAAATGCTTAATTTTTTTCCATCATAAACTACTATAATATTATAAATGTGAAAGTTTGTGAGGATGGATGTTTATTCCTCTTTTAAGCAAAAACTATTGTACAGATTTAGATGAAATTTTAAAGCAATATAGCTTATATATCAGGGTAAAACATGACGACAATTTATGTCAACATTTTGTATAAGTTGGCTATACTAGAACAATAAATTTAGCTTAGCTGCAGTTGGATCGCTAGTTTTATATAATATATGTTTTTTTTTTTCAGAAAGCAGAGGATGATTACACTTGTGATGTGTGCAAATCACATTTCTTAACGAAAGAAAACATAAAGTTTCATAGAAAATTACATTTATCTGCTTTTAAGTGAGTATTATCCATATTTTTTTTCCCTCCCAACAAAAATAGGGCAGTGTTATAAGTTTAAAGTTTAAAAGCCGGCAACGCATCTGCAGCTCCCCTGATCTTCCACGAGGTCGTGGGCGGCGGTGATCACTTACCATCAGGTGACCTGTACGAGTGCGTACGAGGCGAGTTTGCCTTGTCTCTGTCCATAAAAAAAATCAGTATGTCTTTTTGTGGCATCGTAGCTCTTAAATGGATGAATCTATTTTGGTTTATTTTATTTTTTGTTTAAAAAGTGACTTAATCGAGAGCGATCATAGCCATGATTAAAAAAATTGCCGTTTCGAGATTATCAGCTCTTCTGGTTGCTTGTTTACTTTTTGGAGATTTTTATATATATATATATATATATATATATATATATATTACATATTTATATTATACAAACTTTTACCGGCATCTAAGCCTAGTCAAATGTAAAAAAAGTAATAACGAGATTTTATTAAGCCTATATTATACCCTTCCTCAATAAAACGGACTATCCAAAAATAATTTTCAATTTGTAGCAGTAGTTCTATTACTTTATAATATTAACAAATTCTTTAGCTTTATAATATTATATTAGTATACGGATAGAAAATAAAACTTAAAATTATTATCTTATATGTTTATATTATTTAAGTTCAGAAATAAAAACATTCAATATTACCACATACTTAATTTTTTTTCCAGATGTCGAGAATGTAGCCTAATAACTACATTAAAAAGAATAATGTTAGAACACGACTGCGCTAAAAAAATGCCCGGATATACCTGTCCTGATTGCCCTGATAAGAAATTTAGGTATTTACAGAGATGCTAACAACATAAATAATTGTAACAAGCGTATAAAAGTTGCAACGTAGCTTGATGAGAACGTATGGCTTAGTGGTCAGAGCGCCTGGTCGGTTTCCAGAAGGCGCGGGTTCGAGTCCCGTTCAAATTTTTATACGTTTTCTAAATAATTATTTTTCTTTCCTAAGTGTGGCATTCTACACTCTAAAAATGTAAAAAAATTGTTATTTATATAAACTAACAGGCCTGACGACAGATATTGTTCTACCAAATAAAAAAAAAATTTTTAGTTGCACGTTGTATCCAGCATATATGCTACACTCCGTTTCCCATTTTCCGTATGCCGTTTATTATTGAGATAATGCGTGCTTAAGACACACCGTGGCGTTGATTTCCGCTAATCAATACGCAATGTCTCGAAAGTTAGCTGGTGCGTGAGGAACGCACCAGTTTATTTTCGGGGGTACCTTAACCACTAGGTTCCCTCTGCCTACCCTGCTATGTGCGGGATACAGCTAGAAGCTGGTTATGTATACTTCTGTATATTATAGAGATTATAAAACTTTAATTTTTATTTGTTAAAAATATAATGAATAGTTTCTTAACTAAAATGATATAAAAACAAATTGAAGTTGAAGTACATTATTCAATATTTTGAATTTAAGGATGTATATTTCTTAATAATTATATTTCTAAATAGTAAGATTTTTAATTTTAATTTATTATAACTAAATAACCTAAAAACGCTTAATCTAGAAATAACTTTTTTAATATTGATTAATATAATATTATATAGAATTTTATTTTATTTATAATATTTATTCTTTATTGCACACATTTTTAGAAATAAAAAATACAAAAAGGTTTAGAAATAAAAAATAGTAAAAGTAGTAAATGTAGTAGTTTTTATATTGAATTTTTTCAATTCTATTTCTCAAACTATTCCTTTTTTTATGTAATCTCAATATATTTTTTTTAAAAGTTTAAATACTATTTTTTAAAAATATGTTTGCAAAGTCACATATACAATATTTAGTATATTTTTTTATTAATATATGATTTTTTCACTTTTCGTGCAGCACTAGATCAAAACTATCCTACCATAGAACGGTGGCGCATCAAGAAAAACCTCAATGTGACTGTTGCGGGAAAATATTTGCAAATAAAATGACATTGAAATATCATTTAAAGTAAGTATTTTATAATTTAACAAAGTTTTCTTTTGTATTCTTATCTCGCGACTTTGAGTTCCGCTTCTCAACACGCAATGTCTCCAGAATTCGGTAAAAAATCTAACTTTCTTTCTTACACTTTTAAGTGCCTATGGTATTTTTTTTCGATTTATAAGTAAAATAACGGAGTAATGTAGCCTATATAGCCTTCTTCGATGCAATATAAAAATATTTTTCAATTCGAATCCATAGTAGTTCCTGAGATTAGCGCGTTCAAAGAAATTCTTCATTCAGAAATTCCTCTTTATAATATTAGTATAAAAAATAGATTTCTAGTTTTAAATATGATATGTGTTTTTAAAAATTTAATCATAAAAAAGCGAATAAAATTGTATGAAACACATTATAACGACATTATAACATTCAATAAGATTTAAATTAATCAATTAAAAATTCAAATTAAAAACACATAATAAAATATTAAGATTAAAATTCATTTGGAATAAAATAAATGCATAAAAAAAATTATGAATATTACAGGTGACAAGTAAGTAGCTAATGGTTGTGAGATAGATTCTCGCTAGAACAATTATTATATTTAAATTATTTCCCCAATAAGGTACTATAAAACGCGGCGTTTAATTCCGCTCCAGTACAAAATGTGTCTTAAGCTGATGAAAAGTAAACCCAGTGGCGTAGCTAGGGTATTTGCTGCCTGGTGCAGCTTAGGACTTGATGCTCTTTAAAATGGTCAAAATAATTTCAGATTTCAAAACACAGTAGAGTAGATATATAATTTTTTGTTGCTTCAAAACTATAATAACTATATATAAGTTATAATATTAGATTTTGGTAAAAATTAGGTATTGCAAACATTTAACCATGGGCCATTGTGCGCTTTTTGACTAGCAAAGTAATTATTCACATTTTCAAATTCAATAGTACCGACTAGTTCATGTTCTATTGACATGATAGCGAGATTGTATTTTTCATTTTCATTCTCTCGTTATTCTTGTACATTTTTTGATTCTGGATTGAAAAAAAATTAGAAAAATTGATCATAGACTTTGATGCCCCTTTCCTTTTGATGCCCGGTGCGACTGCACCGCTCGCACCCCCCAGCTACGCCACTGAGTAAACCAGTGTAAAACTAGGTACTCTTTATCGGTTGAGTACTTTCTTTATCTTTTATATACATATTGTGGCTAGAATACAAAAAATATATACACGTTCTTGACAAATGTCGTTTTATATTAAAACAATATTTTTTTTTTTGAAAAAATCACTTTATTTTTGGAAAAAAAGTGTATGAAAAAAAATTGAATTTTTTGTTTACAGATTATTGCCAAATAATAAAGAAGAAAAACCAAATGAGAAAATGTTCATTCCGTGCAAAGGTTGTAACAAAGTGTTTCACTCTAAGAAAAGTTATAGGTCACATGTGTAAGTATTCAATTTTTTAATTTTTTTGCTAAAGAAAACTAAAAAAAAAAAAGAAAACTAGTTTTTCTTTATTTAAAAGTAACTTATAATGCTTTCAATTGGAACTATTCTAATGGAAAAGTAGCTAATGGTACCTATGAATTGTACTTATTTAGAAAACGTATAAAAATTTGAACGTAGCGGGACTCAAACCCGCGCCTCCTGGAAACCGTCCAGGCGCTCTGACCATTAAGCCATACGTTCTCATCGAGCTACGTCGAAATTTTAATACGCTTGTTACAACTTATTTATATTGTTAGCATCTCTGTAGGGAGATTTTTTACAAATTTCCGCTACCCAAAGATAATTAGTAAGAATTATCGTCTGGCAAGAGAGAATGCTATTTGTTAAATATTTTTATCCTAAGATGGATGAACACTTTAAAATTGTTAAAAATATTTAATAAATAGCATTCTCTCTCGCCAAACGATAATTTACCTACGCGAGATTCAGCGTGAAGCTGATTTAATTTAAAACATATATTTTAGTTGCTAACCTGCCCATGTCCGATATGCGATAAACTATTCCAATGGAAAAAAACTTATCTATAATCTAGAGTATTAATATCTCTATATATAATAAGACAGTAAAAATATTTTGTCTGTACATTTAGTAATTTTGACTGAAATGGATAGAGGGACACTTAAAAAGAATAATAGAAAGCAAAAAGATTTTTTTTGAATTGTTTGTCTGTCTGTCTGTCTGTCGACATATTTTTGTCCGCATTTTTCTCTGAAAGTACTGAACCGATTTACTTGAAAATTTCACCAATTGCTTTGTTTTAACTCAACTTAACTACTAAAGTTTAGTTCATCAAAATCGGTTCATTAAAAAAAAAGTTATCGTCATTTGAAAGAAGTCGTAATTAATTCAACACAGAGATAAAGAACGATCTTGAAAGAAATATCAAGTAAATACAAAGATTTTTTGGTTGGTTCGTTCATATAATATATGTAACTAATTTAAAAACTGTACAGGAGTTAATATGCAATTATTACAGTTATTTTACAAAGAATATTATGAATCCTTCAAATCAATAATTTAACATTTAAGGCTGTTTCTGAATGAGTAAATTAAATTATTCACTGACATCAGCACATTTAACAGAGTATATTATATAGGTAAAAAGAACATAAAGTTACAAAAATATATACGTGTAATAAATAATTAGCTTTATGTATATTTTATAAATATTAAATATCAACAATGGTCGTATTTTTTTTATTTAAAACAATCAAAAATTCTTTGATGATAATGTCGTAAAAAATCATATTAGAAGTCTTTATAGTTGTCAATCAATTCTGCTTATTAAATCAATAATCATGTATTTTAAGCGGGCGAAGCCGTGGGCGAGCCACTAGTATATAATATAATAAAATTCTGAATTATTATTTTTTCCATTTAGAAAATAAGCCATATTTTTTTTACAATAAAAATAAAACATTTTTTTACTTGCTTTAATTAAACATATTTTTATACATTCATAAAAAAATATTAAATTGTTCAAGTGTTATTCATGAAGGCGTAACCTACCCGTGTCCTATATGCGGTAAACTATTCCAATGGAAAAAAACTTATCTATAATCTAGAGTATTAATATATATAATATAATAAAATTCTGAATTATTATTTTTTCCATTTAGAAAATAAGCCATATTATTTTTACAATAAAAATAAAACATATTTTTTACTTGCTTTAATTAAGCATATTTTTATACATTCACAAAAAAATATTAAATTGTTCAAGTGTTATTCATGAAGGCGTAACCTACCCGTGTCCTATATGCGGTAAACTATTCCAATGGAAAAGGAACCTCGCGCGCCACACGAGGAACCATCGAGAAAGGGAAAATGGCGCCTTATACCAATGCAGGGAGTGCGGCAAGAGCTTCTCCAGTCGAGACTGTTACAATAATCATATGAAGTTGAGTAAAAAACACGTGGACGATAGCAGTTATATGTGAGTTTTTTTAAGATTGTGTTTTTTTTATTTTATTTAGATTTTTTTAAAGAAAGATATGATACAACCATATAAACATGTTTATGTTAGCAGTTGTATGTAAGAATTTGACAGTATTTTTTTATTAATTTTCCTTTTTTTAAATAGGACTCTAAATCTGTTTTTGACTCCATTTATAGATACGACGTGTACATATGTAGATTATATATGTATTTTTAATATGCACGCAAAATAAATATATGTACATAATCAAATAAATTATCAATTTATTTATTTTGCGTGTATATTAAGAATATATTAAAGTATTAAAGTAATAATAGTAATATGTGCTATATGAAAAAGGTTTCCACTCTTAATTTATCTCTTTTTGCTTCATTCTGTATCTCGTACAGAGCAGGGTAGACATGAGGAACCTGGAGATCTGGTGTTAAGACCACGGGGGGACCCCTTTAAAATAAGCACTCCGCCGACTTTTGAAAATATTACGTGCTGGGTGCATGCTCTGTGCCAAAGCGAGAAAATGAAAATATAAAATGTTTTTTACATTTTTAAAGTGTTAATCCACACTTAGGAAAGAAAAATACTTATTTAGAAAACGTATTATATAAAAACTTGAACGTAGCGGGACTCGAACCCGCGCCTCCTGGAAACCGACCAGGATATAAAATATTTCTTTATCCCGAGTGAAAATTGAATCAACAACTTTTCTTCCTCTTAACTAGTTCTAAATAAGGTTTTTTTTTGTATTCCAGACATACTTGTAACTTCTGCGGTAAAAAGTTCGCAACGAAATGGTGTATGATAGACCACATAGACTGGGATCACTTGAAACGTATCAAATATCAATGTAGAGTGTGTTTTAAGGTAAATTACTTTAGTTATTAGGAAATATAAACAATTTTTTATTTATATTAAGTGAGTATAAATTTAAACTGGATCTAAAAATATTTTATTTTATATTTAAAATTGTTTTTTTTTTATTGAACACCTTTTATAAATATAGTTTTTATATACAGGCTGTATAAAAAAGAAAATCTTATTAAATGTGAATTATAATTATTAAAAACAAAATAGTAAGTAAAAAAATATAAAAAGTTATTAAAATTTAAATTTTTCGTGTTCACATCACCTTGGAGTCACCAATATAGAGTTGATGGAGATGCATAAAAGTTTACTCACGTTTAGCACTGAGTTTAATAATTAACACAATAATCAAAAAATATAAGATTATAAATAGAAAAAAAAATATATAAATTCTATATAAACAGTAAATGTACATGATCGTTTCCTACAGCGATGAGTTCTGCCACTAAACACGCAATGCCTCCATAATTCGACGGAAAGTGAAGAACAAAAGTGTCTTATTGGAAATGTCTTCACACTAGGTACCCAAGTTCCCTTTGCTTACCCTGCGGGATACAGAGTGAAGCTAAAAAATAAGTTTACACCTTGATCTTAATACTGCATACAGTCTAACCATATAAAAAACAAACGAAGGAGAACCTTTTGTTAAGACACTCATTCCTCCACTCCTCGCTAATTCGAGACATTATGAGTCGCGTGGTGGAACTTAACGCCGCACTTTGTATTTTCATATATTTACACAAAATTTTTTTTTTCTTATTTCAGCCATTTAAAACGGCAAAAATTATGGTAGCCCATATGAATAATATTCACGAAGGGAAGAACAAGAAAGAGCCAGATGGTGAACATTTATGTGATGTATGCGGGAAATCTTATAAGGTAAATATGTGTTTTATATGTTTATTTATATAAATGTTTAATTGTATAAAAGACAGAGCCTGACTGTTAATGAAACGGTTGTGGGTTCAATCCCCATTCGGGGGCATTAATTATTTTTATTTGGCTTTGTCTAAGCGCTGTGGTGGTTGGCGGCCATTGAAAACTCGTGAATATTTCATAGGGGGCAGTGTCTAAATCACTGGTTCCTAACCAGTGGTCCGCAGAAACCTAAATATGGTCTGCGAACGATTTTAATTTTATGACTGAGGATGGTGAGGGTTATCCCTACATGCATAGTGGTCCCTGCTACCAAGATTGATATAAAAGTAGTCCTTGATCAAGAAAGGGTTGGGAATCCCTGGTCTAAACCATGGGCGTGAAATCACGTAGTCAGTATACAGCCCAGAATTTTAAATAACAAAAAGTAAAGTCTGAAAAATTAAAACAGAAACCTATATATAGAAAATTTATCATATTTAATAATAAAATATATTTTTTATAAAATTTTCAGACAGTAAAACGTCTAAAAGGCCACGTATGGGCGATGCATACGAACAGATCAAATACGAAAAGTTTTAAATGCACTCTGTGTCCCGCCACGTTCTCCTGGCAGACGTCCATATATAAACATATGAAGATGATGCACTTTAGCAAACGGGCCAAGGTGAGTTGGAAAAACACAGAGAACTTATAGAGTTCGTCTCTCTGTAAGTTCCTGCCTGTAAAACTGACTGTAGGTTCAATGAAGGATAGTGATTTTACTTATTTAGAAAACGTATAATATAAAAATTTGAACGTAGCGGGACTCGAACCCGCGCCTCCTGGAACCCGACCAGAACGTATGGCTTAGTGGTCAGAGCACCTGGTCGGTTTCCAGGAGGGGCAGGGGGAGGGGCGGGTTCGAGTCCCGCTACGTTAAAATTTTTATATTATATGTTTTCTAAATAAGTATTTTTCTTTCCTATGTGTGGAATAACACTTTAAAAATGTTAAAAAAAGGTAATGATTTTTTTTCTCGCTCTGGTAAGGTAATGTGCAGTGTTTACTTACGCCGGTTGGACAAGCAATGTTTGGGAAATTTGGCGAAAAATGGGGAGAGGTGTATTACCACTAGGTTCCTCCAGTCTCGCTTACTATATGCGAGATACAGCGTGAAGCTAAAAATATATTTTTGCTTTTTTCAGCAAAGTAGAGTACCAGCCAAGAAACCTGACCAGTTCCCCGACGACCGTATCCAGTACTACCCACAAATGGGTAACGCCATACAGAACGCACCGCTACTTAATATCAATATTGTACCTAATGTTTTATAATATATACATAAATGAATAAATATATTTACTGTATGTTTGGATTTTTTTTATTAATATAAAGTCCTTATCAGTGTGCCACGACGTTATAGTGAGTAGTTTTAATCATTGCTGTAAAAATTTTTTCCTTTCAAGAAGAACGAATTTGAAGTTTAAAATGTAATGTTAGGTGAAAAGTTATAAATTTTGTGCTTAAAAGTATGGGTTTGGAGTGAAAAATCTTAAAAATATACTTTTTGTTGATATTTAAAAATATATCCGGTCGTGGCGCAGAGGCACAAAGTGTGACTGTAAAATCGACTGGTTGTGTTATTTACATTTATATTTTCATTTCTTCGCTCTGGTGTCGAGGCAAAGCGCGGCGTTGAGTTCCGCCACTCAGTACGCAATGCCATGCAATGAAAGTGGGGAACAGAGTGTCTTAACCCTAGTTTCCCTCTGCCTACATTGCTGTGTGCGGGATACAGCGTGAAGCAGATTTAATTTGTAATTTTTAACAATATATTTATACTGCCAAAGTAATTTTTCTTTGTTGCTTTTAAAAATGTTTAAGAAGTAAATAAAAAAAATAGAGTAAATAAAACACAAAATATTATACAAAAATACATATATGTTAATTATTTATCTAATACAACTTTTATTACTGAGTTAATTTTGAAGGAGAGTAAAAAAACCTGTTTTTTTAATTATACACATATAAACACAATATTATATTCAAAATATTGAAATTAGAAAAAAAATGTATAATACATATTAAGTTAACGACAAAGTATGAAAGTTACTAGAATAAAGAATTCAGTGTTGTGTTTTGACATGACTCAACACTGCAAAACCAAAAAATCTAAATAGTTTTCAATATAAACATAAGAAATGCGACATTAGGTTCCATCACTCAACACACAATGTTGCATAGTGAAATACGGAGTGTTTACATGTAAAAGTTCTCTCTGCCTACCCCAATTTATTTTTTGATGTTTTTTATTAGCATTTTTACCTGTGACTTAGTTCCTATGGCCAAAAGGAAAACACATGACACTTTATAAGAGCAGGAAGTAATCTTTCGCTGGCACGGTGGATTAAATAGAATCAATTTACATAATATAATATAGCCTATACCTTTCCTCATTAAATGAACTACTCAACACAAAGATAATATTCATTCATTCTTCATTTCAAGCAATAGCTTAATACATTCAAGAAAACAAAGTTTTCAGCTTTATAACATTAATTTATATATAGACTAATATGCTGGAACATTGAGTTAATACACTCCATTCTTCACTTTTACTAATATCAAATTAAAAACACCAAAAAAAATCAGGTCAAGCTACTTAGCTAATACAATACTAATTGTGAACTGTGTTTAGTTACATATTTAATAAAGTGCAAATAGGAGAGTAAACAGAAAGAACTAAAATAAAACTAAAAATACCAAAAAAAACTAAGCTAACCAAAAAAGTCCTAAAAAAAAGACTAACTTTCAACAAATTTATGACTGTATCCCTTTTTTTCGCTTAAAATTTGCTCCCAGTTTTTAGAAACTGTACAATATAATTGCATGGCTGCCTTTGCATCTTCTACCGAACTGTGTTCGCCATGTTGAATGTCAATGTTTAATATTTCTTTAGCTAATCTTTTAAGTGATGGTGTACTTCCTTTTGTTATCTGTAAATTAGAAAAAAAATATGTATAAAACTAACAACCCAAACATAGATTGACTTGCTTAAACTATTTATTTTAATTGTAGCCTATGAATTATTATTCTGATGTATACACTATGTTACAGGAAGATTTCATCTTAATCAGTTCAGCAGATCTTGTATGAAAGCGGAACAACAACCATCTCCTCAAACTTTCACATTTATAAAATTAGAAAAAACTTTATGTCAAAAATTAATACAATAAAGACTTAATCACTGGCCATTTAAACCAACAATAGAAAAACAAAAAAACTGAAGTTCCTCTTAGAAATTCTATTTTAGGATGTAGATGATGGTCTTTTAAAATTCTTATTTTGAATTGTTTTTATTATGGTATGGTTCTTTGATTATGGCATTCTGAGTGTGCCAGTAGAGTACATATTACTTCACCAATGTCACATTGTGTGTTGTTTTTATTTTTTATATAATGAGTAATATAAAAAATTATAGATATTATATGTATAGACAATTTGGGCACAGGGGACATACTATAATTGTGTGTGATTGTGGATTCAATCCCCACTTGAGCAAATGAAATATTTATTTAAATTTTTATCATTATTTCTTCGCTCTGGTGTCGAGAGAAAGTGTGACATTGGGTACCACCACTCAATACTAATGCCTCTAGGATTCAGTGGAAAGTGGAGAATGGAATGTCTTAACATTAGTTTTCTGGGTGCATAGTGGATACAGTGTGAAGCTGATTCATTTTATTTTATTTATAGATATAATATTAGTATTATCAAAAATAACTATTACGTAGATAGCAGTATTATTGAAATAATACTAAATTTACCTTTCTAAAAGGCTTATATCTTGAAGTATCCCTTATATTACGTTTAGGATGTGACAAAAACAACACACTTAAGTCATTTTTAAGCGAATGTCCGACAAGAATCCTGCCTTTTATTAATTCAGACACTTCTTTTTGTACTACATTGAAATCCTCTCCTTTCAACAAATCTTCTTTTCGTATACCACTGATTTCCGTTCTATAATCTACTACCTCTTCTCTAGCTTTCACAAATTTGTCAAAAATACAATCTCCGAATTTATTTACTATTGATACTCTTGCCAACATGTGATCATTACCATCATACCCTACTCCAACCATTTCACAGTCCATTGCTAGGAATTTAGTTAGTTTATTCTTTTTTCTGTCTTTTTCCTCGATTCCAGCTTTACTACACTCACTTTTATTATTGTCACTTATGTTTAAAGTTGTTAAATTGACATTGTTTGTTAAATCTTTATTTTTCTTACGCGCTCTACGAAATGTGCCTGTGTAATTTGATGTTTCCTCTACTTTTTCTTTTTTCTCTTCCATTAGAGAACTAGACAATAAATTTTGCCAATTTGCATCTATCGCGCCTCTTTTATAAACAGTTTGGTTAGATATTTTATTTTGGTCTTTTTTACGTTTCTTGACTTTTTCTGTCATTTTAACATCGAAAATGTGTTCTATAATAACTTTTAGAAAATAAATAGTGTTATTCAATATAATAATTGCTATGTTTAGTGTAAAATCTAATATTATAAAAAGTAAATAACTGGCGTGTGATTTATAAGAGTCTGACATTTCTGTCTGACTTAAGTTCCGCATGGCAGTACTAGTAGCGTTTAGACATATTTAGATTTTTGTTCTTTATTTTTATATATATTATTATAAAGTATAACCAAAATTCATAAAAAGGATTCTAATAATAAAATAAAAATATTTTAATTAATAATAAATTGTTAAATAATTTTATAAACATAATTTTGATTTTTCTTAAGGTAAGGTGTCGTATTCAAATATTTTATGCTTTATTTAATTTATATATAATATAAATTAAATAAAGCATAAAATTATAAAGTTGTAAAATAGTTTTCTTCTTTATATTTTACTGTCTGTCTTCGTTATATTTTATCCTATATAATTTAAAATTTAATACTAAAATTTATTTTGATATTACTATATTCTTAAATATTTTTATTAAAAATACATTTTATTTTCAATGTAATGATTATATTTTATATATTATTTTTATATTTTAACATATATAAACTTTTATTATAAATGTATATTTCAAAACTAAAATCAAAACGCCATTACATCATTTTAAACAAGTTGACACTTGACAATTGACATAACATAACAATACATTAACTGCTTAAAACCGCTAAACATCAACAAAAACGCTACAAATAGCAATGTAATTAGAAAAATAATCGACTATCAACTGACGTAACACGTTTACACCATTCACTAAAATGTAAATAAACAGAAATTACCGAAATGTTAGCAAGAACGACGTGTATTTCACTGATTGTGGTGGGGTGCGCTAATGTAACAGCAGCGGAATGAACCAGTATTCACTTTCTAATCGGTGCGATAGGGTTTTTAATATTACTATAACGCGAGACGTCCTGGCATAATGTCGTTCGATAATATTAAAAAACAATTGAGCGCTCACGGCCAAGAGCATCTTGTTAAATATTGGCCGGAGCTAAATGAAAATGAACGGGAACAACTCTTAAATGAAATAAGAAAGCTGGATTTTGTAGAAGTTAACGAGCTGTTTCACCGCGCTATGGACACTACCAAAGTTATTCTAGAAAAGTTTGACCATGATTTAAAACCTATACCGGAGGCGCACTACGAATCTGTACCAGGATTATCCCAGGATAAAATAGATGAGTATGAAAATATTGGATTCGGTGAAATATCTGCAGGAAAAGTTGGTGTTTTGCTGTTAGCCGGTGGTCAGGCGACCAGGCTGGGATTCGGACACCCAAAAGGAATGTATGATGTAGGACTACCATCCCACAAGACACTATTTCAAATCCAAGCTGAAAGAATCCTCAGAGTCCAACAAATGGCTGAAGAGAGAACTGGAAAGGAAGGTAAAATAACTTGGTATATCATGACATCTGAACATACTATGGCACCTACAGCCGAGTTCTTTAGAAGTCACAGTTATTTCGGCTTAAACAAAGAAAATATTGTTTTCTTTGTACAAGGCAGACTCCCATGCTTTGATTTTGATGGAAAAGTATTTTTAGATGAGAAATATCATCTATCATCAGCACCTGATGGCAATGGTGGGATTTACAGAGCTTTAAAGACTCAAGGGGTGCTAAAAGACATTTCCAGACGAGGTGTCCTACACTTACATGCTCATTCTGTCGATAATCTCCTCATAAAAGTTGCTGATCCAGTCTTCATAGGCTATTGTAAGAGCAAGAATGCTGATTGTGCTGCCAAAGTAGTAAGAAAATCTTCACCTAATGAACCAGTGGGTGTAGTATGTAGAGTGAATGGGTATTATAAGGTAGTGGAATATTCAGAATTGACTGACGAAGCAGCAGAAAGACGAAATCCAGATGGCCAGCTCACATTCTCTGCCGGAAACATATGCAATCACTATTTCTCATCAGAATTCCTATCAAAGATATGTGATTATGAATCAAAACTTAAACTGCATGTCGCTAAAAAGAAAATTCCTTATGTAGATGAGAATGGAGTACGTCAGAAACCCTCAGAATCCAACGGAATTAAAATAGAAAAGTTCATTTTTGATATATTTGAGTTTGCAGAAAATTTTATTTGCTTAGAAGTGGCCAGAGATGTTGAATTTTCAGCATTGAAAAATGCTGATTCTGCCAAAAAAGACTGCCCATCTACCGCTCGAGAGGACTTATTAAGATTACATAGAAAATACATAAGAGAAGCCGGTGGTATAATAAATGATGATGTTGACATAGAAATTTCACCACTACTATCTTATGGAGGTGAAAATTTAAAAGATTTAGTTGAAAATGAAGTATTTACTATTTCCCCATTCCATTTGAAAAGTATGTATGAAACATCCACTAACGGCTTAAATGGTAATCATTAATTAATGGTAAGTCATTATCATTAGTTTCATGAATCATTTTCATTAATTAATGTATAAATTAGCTAATGATATGAATTTGAAAGGCAATAATTAGTGTAAATTTGTTATGTTGAAATTTCAAATTTTTTTCAATGAATTTTGTAAAGAGACCTTTAGTACCTGACAAAATAATTAATTATATTTTTTTATTTTGGGTTTTAATAAATTTGATATATTAAATATATTAAAATGATATGTGTACTTAATAATTGTTTTAAAAATACAATATTTACTTTTAAACAAAAAGAGAATGTCCATTACTGTATTAATTTTCAATAATTTTTATAATATAAGCTTATAACAAATATAATTTTAGTTTTTTTAAACCAATTTATTTCGTAAATGACATCAACAGCTATATAATATTGATAATATTTTGGCGCCAAAAACTCTTAATGAAGACTACTAAATATAATTTAAAATTCAAAACAGTTTAATTATTGATCTGACAGAAAAAATTAAATTGTTTCCTTTAAAGTCAAATAACATACTGTATAAGTTACAAAATAAAAGATTTTAGGAAATATAGCAAAATTTTAATGCAATTTTAAATTTATTTCTAAAACTTTAGTTACATTAATTTTATTTGCATATATTAGTTTAATTGTTTATATAATGTAGCAAACATTATATAAACAATTAAACTTAATTATTACTTTATTAAATATATCGTGTCTGTCAGTAATCGCGGTGGTTTTGAATTCGATCCTCAATTGGGGAAATGATTATATTTAAAAGAATTTTAATTCAATAAATTTGAGGCCAGTCGTGGCGCAGGGGCACAAAGTGTGGCTGTAAAATCCACTGGTTGTAGGTTCAATCCCTACTCGAGGAAATGAATTATTTATTTACATTTATATTTTCGTTTCTTCGCTCTTGTGTCAAGGCAAAGCGCGGTGTTGAGTGTCGCCACTCAACACGCAATGCCTCCAGAATACGACGGAAAGCAGAGAATGGAGTGTCTTAACACTAGGTTCCCTCTGCCTACCCTGCTCTGTGTGGGATAGAGCGTAAAGCTGATTTGATTTTCTTAATTTTAATTATATTATATATGAAATACTTGAAATATTTTTTGAGATCATTCGATGCGTAGGGGCACTTGAACCTGTAACGGTTTCATTTATATTAATACGTACATATACTTCTGTATTAATATTATAGGGTGAAAGAGTATGTTTAGTTGAATGCATTAACCTCAGGAACTACTGCTCTCAATATATTTCTTTATTTTTTGTTGTATAATTCATTTATTGAGGAAGGCTGTACATTATCTTAATCGTTTCGATGTCCTGCGATCAGAGTTTCCTGGGGTATACTATTTGACATTAGTAAAAGCTAGATCATATATTATAAAAAAATGCCTTTGGGACTTGAACCTGGTGCCTTTTCATTTGTACTACTACTTAATACTTAATGCCCATACGAATTTATTTTGCAACAAAATAACTAATAAAGTTATGTAAGGCAAATTACAAAAAAAAATTATTGATTCAGCCTTGAAATGTGATAAGAACGGTATGTCAAATGATAAGAATATGAGATCGTTGTAGTTCAGTGGAAGCAAAATCTAGCTAAATTTTACAATAAATTGTAGAGTAATGGTTTCAAATATAGATTCTGAAATATTCCAAGTTCTTAGAAAGTTAGAAAGAATAGTAGTTAGAAACTATATATTGTACTTACAATATATAGTTTAAAAAAAAACAAAAAAAATACTATTTTCTACACCAAGTGATACAAGAGCTATAGAATGTGCTCGGAGCTATAATTTGTATGAGTCTAAACTCTAACGCTACTAGTAACCTCTGAAAATTTCCAATCTCCAGATCCTGGCTCCATCATCACACCAACTCGTTGATAATATTGTAGTCGCCTAAGCTACGTATAACAGCCAAGTTTCATTTTCACCTTATGAAACTTGGGCAGCGCTTGATTGTTACAGCTCCCATAGTCAGAACCCAAACAAACTACCCTTGATGTGTATCTTTTCCAATAAAAAAAGAATCATCGGAATCGGTTGGCGGGATATTGAGTTATTCGTCCATTTATCGCGCACATACTTAATGTAAATTTAAGACTTATGTGACTTTTTCATGTATAAATTTGTCAGAAATGGACCAAATTAAAATGACTCGGGAAGTACTAGAGCTTTCAAATAAAAAAAAAGACATCAAAGTCGGTTCACCAGTCAAAAGTTCTGAGGTAATAAACATTAAAAAAACAATCGAATTGATTGATTGATTGAAAGTTTATAATTGCTGAGGCCATCGTGTCGCACTTTGATAGTGTCTGACTTAACGGGATTGTAAGTTCAATTGCAACTCGGGGCAAAAAAATGTTTTTGTTCTTTTCTCCTGTAAAAGAACAAAAATGCGACGTTTAGATCCGCCATTCAAGTCGGACGGAATGCAGAGAATATAATGTTTTGACGTTAAGTTGAGGCGTGAATGCTAAAAAAATATCTTTATACATCACAATTCATGTTAATAATATATAAAGTAAATTTACATATAAATAAGGTGTTTACCATAAAGTAATTATTCAACGCACGATTTATCTATAAAGCTAAATGAATAAAGAAATAGTATCCATAGGTGAAGTCTTTGCCTCTAATAAAAAATGTTATTTTTATTTTATTATACAAATATAATAATTTATTGTCTGTATTTAGACTTGATAACAAAGTTTGGCTCTATTTATTTTTTTCTTATCAAAAAATAAAAAGTCTAGTTATTTGACTAAGAATACATAGAAACCTAGGGTTAAGACAGTGTTTTTCCCACGCACTTTTTCGATATTTGCTTGTTGTGTGGCGGAACTCAACGCCGCGCTTTGTTACTAGAGAAAAATCCCATTCCACTCGGGTGGGAATCGAAACCACAACCGTTGTGCTTGGGAATGTAACTGGGACAGCCCACTTCGTCACGATGCCCACGACGACGAAACGTTCTAAGAGCAAGTGGTGTAACCATTATTTTTACTTTTCCATTTAAAATGATTTTAATGTATATAATCTTTTTACTTCAAATATAAATCAATATTATTAAAAATAAAATACTAAATAATTTTTTTGTCTTCATTGATAAAACTTTGCGTAATAGGTCGATATAATATTATATTATATTACAAATATTTTAACTCTAGATTCTCTGCCTAAAATATATAGTAAAAAATAAAAGTGACATTTAGAAATATGGAATAGATAAAATTTCATACCTGTTTATGTCACTAATATTGACTCTAAATAATATTTATAATTGTATATTCTGTACATATTACATATAGAAATGTTATCTTAGTTATTTTTATAAGTAACTAGATATAACTTCGTATCACCTATCCTAACGATATTAAAATTTAAAAGTATCCTTTTGAAAATTTTGATCGGTAATGTCAGGCATGGCCGTTTTCATGGGTTATTATACTATATTGTACTATTGTGAGTCGAAGTTTATTTTGTTTTATATGTTGTTAACACATATTTTATATATATTTCACATAAGCGTATACGTATGCTTACACATGTTTAACGTACTTATCTCACACCATTTTAACTTCGTTTGGCTATAAAAAGAAACTTGCTAACAATTAAAAGAAAAATTTTTATACTTTTAAATTAAAAAGGCCGAGTCCGGTCCGGTTAACGAGGCCGGTCGTGGCGCAGCGGCACGAGGTGTGACTGCAAAACCGACTGGTTGTGGGTTCGATCCCCACTCGAGGAGATGAAATATTTACTTAAATTTATATTTCCATTTCTTCGCTCTGGTGTCGAGGTTAAGCGCGGCGTTGAGTTCTGCCACTCAACACGCAATGCCTCCAGAATTCGGCAGAAAGTGGGGAACGGAGTGTCTTAACACTAGGTTCCCTCTGCCTACCCTGCTGTGTGCGGGATACAGCGTGAAGCTAATTTAATTTATTTTAATTTTTTTTTTATTAAAAAAATAACGGAGTTACACACTTAATCAATTTAAAGCTTTCTGATAAGCTTTATTATTTATTGCGGTGTATAAATAATAGATGATGGTTTTTCCAAGCGCGAAATAGGGATACTCTAAGTTGATTCTGCAAATTTGATGACTGACCTTGTGATTTATTTATGGTTAATGCAAAGGCCAGATACACGGGTAATTGCAGCCGCTTCAAATCGAACGGTAGGTCCTTTGACGTCATTGGTATACGCGGGATCAACACATCTTCCCCTTTGTACTTTCCCTTGATGATCTTGGCCCTGCTAAACTAATAATATTAATATATAGTGTCCTAGTTTCCTTTTGTTGTAAATTTCTTGTAGGATAAATAATATATTGTCTATCATTTCAGTTTACTTTAGATTTAATATGTTGTCATGCCTATTTTAATATAAATTCCGTTTTTTTTCCAAAATTCATAAATAATATAATATAAAAAAATCTATACCTATATAGAGTTGTGACGTCATAACTATAACTGAATATTAGTTTCATAATAATATTGAATTTGCTATAAACGTGTAAAATACTGTACAAATAAGTAAAATATTAAAAATTTTAAATAAACATTTGTCTGGGTTCAATTTCCACTCAGGAGGATGATTATATGTTAATTACGTATTGTCATTTCCCTGCTCTGCTAAAATGCAGAGGAAAAACAATCGTAGCGGCTGTAAACGCGACGATTGTGGGTTCGATTCCCACTCGAGGTGATGAAATATTAATTATTTTGATTCCTTCGCTCTGGTAACGAAGCAAAGCGTGGCGCCAAAAAAACAACTACTGTGATCATAATATAAAATGATAATATCTCTATTTTATTCACATTTTTACTTCAAGGAGATCAAATGTAAAGATAAATAGAAAGTTTATAAAATAAGCGTGAAGCTGTTTTAAATCTTTGTTTTGCGTCATTTCTCGTGTAAAGAATATTGATTTTGCAACTTATACATACATAGTTATGTTATTTTGTATGCAGACGGTTAATTCTAAAATTGGCTTTGTTTTAGATTTATATGTGTAATTTTTAAACCTTTGCTTATTCTATGAACTGTAGTCGTTTTTGTTATTCTTATATGTCAAAAATTGTGCTTAAATTATTTGTCTCAATTTTTTTTAATAATTAGGTATTATATCTGTATGACATTTGCTTTGCTGCTATAAACTGTAGATTAAATTTTTTATACAGGTTTACAGTTTGTAAATAAAAATTGTACATAAGATTTCTGTGCTTATGATAAAAAATATATAATTTAAATTTAAACGAATATTGTAAATATAAATAATTATATTTGGTTTGTAGTTTTTCGTTTGTAACTTTGGCGCGCTTTCTGTCGAAAGTCGAATGTCAAAATTTTTATTATACTTATAGAAAAATATGTAGATCTAAGTTTAAATATGTACTTAAAATAGTGATATTATGAGATTTTTTACGTTCCTTATATTAATTAATATATAAATAAATATTATATTACTTTAATTCGTTTTTTATTATTACATGATTTTTCCTTGAAAAAACCTATGTACATTGGGGGCATTGAGGAGCAATGTGGGTTCGGTTTCCAGTCAAAGAAATGAATTATTTTATTTCCTCGCTGTAGTAACAATACAAAACTTGGCGATGAGTTCCACCGCAATGTCTCTACAATGGGGCTGTACGTGGGGTCGCAGTGTAACATTAGTTTACTTCTATCTAACCTGCTATATGCGAGATGCAAAAAGCTGTGTTTTCATAGCGATTGAATCGCTATGAAAACTTACAGAACTCAACGCCAAAGTGTATCAAACCATTTTCCTGTCTGGAACTCGAACTTCACTACCATCGTGTATAAAATATCACCTATAGAGGTATATATTTTATATAAGTAATGTTAAATAACATTATTTAATTTTCTAATCATAAATTTTAAATGTCATCCGCCACTAATCGTGGCAAAGTTTAAAGATCGTTTGAGGGTCAATCTTAATGTCAAATGATAGGAAGAAACCAGTTTTAAATTATATTTTGATTGTATTAACACATTTTTTATTAGCTTCACGCTGTATCCCGCATGTAGCAGGATAAGCAGAGGGAACCTAGTGTTGAAACATTCCGTTTCCGCCTAGTTTTCGAGACATTGGGCAGTGGCGAAATTCAACGCAGCGGTTTGTCTTATTAGAACGAATATTTATTCTGTGTTATGTAAATACTTCTTCTCTCCGAGTCGGAATCGACGATCGTCGTGTTAACAGTGACACGCTGTGCCGCTGCGCCACGGCAACCTCTAAATTATACTTGGTTTGTATATACATATCTACATATTTTTTTATCTTCCGCTGAATCCCACAAATAGTAGGATAAACAGAGGGAAGTGGAGAATAGAAGAAGAGAGAAGAGAAGACTCCGTTCCCCGCCCCTATTTTAAAGGTATCTCGTGGCGGAACCGAAACCGTGGTGGAATTTAAAGCTAATCGATTGCTCATCAAAGCAGAGGAATTAATAATTTAAGTATAATTATTCCGCCGAATGGAGATCGAACCCACGACCACCGCGCTTATAGACAGACCCTATATCAAGCTTTTATTGTAGAACTAAGAGTCCACCTTTAAGTTTATGTATTTATAAATAAATTATACATTATGTATAAAGTAGTGATCCTTGTTAAAAAATATATAAATAATATCCGCAATATGTTTTCTTTTCGGTGTATATATGTTTTTAAAATTAATTAATTTTCTTAAAGTCCATCAGAGTTATGAGTTCCATTCCCACTCGGAGGAATGAAATATTTAATATTTTTATTCTTCGCTCCGGTAACTAGACAAAGCGCAGCGTTGAGTTTCGCCACTCAATGTGAAATTCATTGAGAAAAACAGGGAACCGAAGTGTTTTAAAGTGAAGTGTTTTTTTAGCTTCACACTGTATCCCGCATATAGCAGGGGAGGTAGTAGGAACCTAGTGTTATGACACTCCATTCCCCACGTACCACCCAATTATCTGAAATATTGCGTGTCCGAACTCAACGACGACATTTTATCTTGTTACCAGAGCGTGAGAGAACGATAATTGATCCCCCAAATGAGAATCGAACCCACAAAGGCTTACACGCTATTCCACTACGCTACGAGGACATCATTTATAATATCTACCAGAAAGTATATAATTTTTGAGTGTTGTAATAAAATGTGGTAATTGATTGCGTTGTAGCTTTAAAACCGGTCGCGCCGAGTTCTTTCCGATGATGAAACTCTGCTAAATGTGAATGAATCATAGACAATTGTTCTTTTTCATGCTGTATTCCTCATAGTTGTGTAAAGGGAACCTAAAGGAAATATGGCGGACTTATATTTTTTATAAATATTTTTCAAAATTATATGAAATATTTTTTTAAAACGTACCTACTAAAATTTATTCACTAATATTTCACTTTTGACATTCTTTTACTTGCCCTTGAATTTATTTATTTATTTAATATTTATTTTGTGTTAGAATTTCAAGTTTCAGAGGCCAGTCGTAGCACAGGAATACAAGTGTCACTGTAAACACGACAGGTTGTAGATTCGATTTCCACTCGAGGAAATGTAATGCTTAATATCTTTATTTCCTCGCTCTGGTAACAACGCAAGCGCGGCGTTTAGTTCCTCCACTTAACACGCAATGCCTCCAGAATTTAGTGGAAGTGGGGAGCGAGGAGTACTAGTGTACTCCCTCTGCTTACCTTGCTCCTTGCTACAAGGAAGAGACAGCGTGAAACAGAAAAAAAAGAATTTCAACGTAGCTTGATAAATACGTATGGGTTAATGGTCAGAGCATTTGAACGGTTTCCAAGAGGCACAGATTCAAATCCTTCAAATTTGTGAACATTTTCTTCACGAAAAAATATATAAAGAAGAACGAGATTTCTAATATAATAATATATTTTCATTATGTGAATTTATTGTTTAATTGTTATTTAGAAGTAATTAAATTGTAATTATTACATTGTGCGATATGTAATTATTTTAACTTCGACTTTTTTGATGGATTAAATCACTGAACCGATTTTTATGGGACTATCAACGAAAAATAGGAGCAAAATATGGATTTTTTTTTGGCCAAGTAACCCCGGGAATCGAGATTTACGCAGAAAAACCGCGCATGTCGTGCGCGCGTACCCATTTTTCTAGCACGACATTTTTTGTGACAAAAACCAAATAAAATTCCAAAACATTTAAATAATGATTTAAACTGTATAACAGTACCTATGAATAACCATACTAAAAAAACAATCAACTTTCCCTAAATACATTTAAATAAATATTCCTTTAATTCAAAAGTCTAGTTTTAAAATATTTCATTCCTGAGTTGAAATCGAACCCACAACCACCAGTACGTTTAAATACCACGAGTGTCGTGGTACACAGTAATATTCAAATAGATAGTAGGTATTACAAAATGTCATTCACAATTGTACTAATATAATTATAATTGCCAATTTCTAAGAGCGTGTTACTAAATATAAGTTACGTTACGTTATCGACCTAGAATTTTAGATTGTTTAAAATGGAAATTTAGTTAATCTTATTTTTTTTCAGCTTCACGCTGTATCCCGTATATAGCAGGTTAGGCACTATATCTTAATCAGACCGGGAAAATGGGTGAGGAAATCATTAATATGGATCTAATAGCAAAAGTCGTGGTCGTCGCGGCGCAGCTGCGCAACGCATGACTGTAAGCGCGACGGTCATGTGTTCGATTCCCGTATAAGGAAATATGTATATTATTTTCATGTTCTTACTCTGCTGGACAAAACGCTAAAATCTGCCATATAACACGCAATGTTCGCTTTTGCCTACCTTGTTATAAACAAAATAAGTAGGTTCCTTTCTTCCTTAGAGAAGAAATCACAAATAACCATTCTTCTATTATTTGTATATTAATTAAATAAATGACCAGCGCATACCAGCGACTTTGTCCCACTTTTTTTTAGCTCCACGATATATCCCGCTCATAGCAGGATAGACAGAGGGAACCTGAGAACCTAGTATAAAGACACTCCATTCCCATTAAGACACTTCCGTTCCCCAATTTTCGCGTCCCCGTGTACAAATGGAAATAACTACTCGGCATATTCGGGGTACATTGAAATGATTAACAAAAAGTAGCCTATAGCATTCCTTGATAAATTGTCAATCCGATATAGAAATACTTTTATATTTTGTATCAGTAGTTCCTGAGATCCGCGTTCAACCAAGCAAACTCTTCAGCTATATAATATAAAGTATAGAACTCATATTGTAATAATATTATGATAAATATCAAAAGTGCACAAAAGTGAAAGGATTTTAGTAAAGGTCGAACGTTTGAAATATTTGCTAGGAATAGGTCAGTTATATATGTAGATACACAGATTGAGGCGGTCGTGGTGTAGGGGCAGGCGTGTAAACGTGAAGATTATAGGTTCAATTCCCTGAGTCTTAACACTAGGTTCCCAGGTTTTCTCTGCCTACCCTGGTAGAGAACTACTGTAATTTAGATTCTCATTTTTCTGCTTTAACGCAGCGCTTTGTTTTCAATAAGCGGAGAAATAAAAATAAGGCATTCCTCTGATCGAATTCACAATCATCGACAAAGATAATTGAATTAAGACCCTCTGTTTGAGACAATACATGTAGAGTGACAGAACTCAACGCCGCGCTTATCCTTATTACTAAATACTAGAGATACTCGAGCCCACAACCATCGTGTTAGTCAGGGGGCTATAAAAATGAAAGCATATAATATAATAAGTTATAAAATATATAACAGTAACTTCTCAATGTCCGTTCTATAAATAAGGAATTTGGATTTGAACGTGCTTTGATTAATAATAGATGACACAAAGGGGTTATTAAACTTTATAATAGAGGCCGTCGCGGCGTAGAGGCACAGCGTACTGACTATAGGCGAAACGGTTTTGGGTTCGATACCCACTCGAGAGAATGTTTCCTCCCTCTGGTAATGAAGCAAAGCAGGGCGTTGAGTTCCTCTCCTCAACTCGCAATGTCCCAAAAATGGACGAATCGAGTGTTTTAACATCATTCTTCATCAATCAGCATTCTTCTGCTTATCCTGCTATATGTGGGATGCATTTTAAAGCTTTTTTCCATTACAACGAGCGAAGTAAACGAGGGTTAACAAGAGAAGCGAAATAGGCGAAGACCACTATATTAAAATATATAACTTCAGCTGGAATTTCTGGACATCAAAAGTTCACAGATTCAAATTCAGTCATATTATTTTTTTACACGCAACTTCAATAAATAATGTTATATTTTTCTTATATTATAACAAAAACAGATTACGGTAACTTTCCTGAAGTGGGTATTCAATATAAATGTCAAAAAAACAAGATTTGGTGTCGAAATGTCAAGGTCGACGTGAAGTGCCACTTCTATACGATTTGACTAATATCCGTTATAAATGAATTTATTTTAGCTTCACGCTGTATCCCGCATATAGCAGGGTAGGCAGAGGGAACACTCCGTCTTCCGTGAGTGGCGGAACTAAATGCCGCGCTTTGTCTTGTTACCAGAGCAAGGAAATAAAAGTAATTCAATTCATCATTCTTTAATATTTAAAATAACCTTTAAAAGCTATTTTAAATATTTATTTTTATATTTGTTCCGTATTTCACTAGTAAGAAGGAATTAGGAAGATTTTTTTTTAAAGGCCAGTCGTGCCGCAGCGGCACGAAGTGTGACTGTAAAATCGACTGGTTGTGGGTTCGATCCCCACTCGAGGAAATGCAATATTTACTTAAATTTATATTTCCATTTCTTCGCTCTGGTGTCGAGGCTAAGCGCGGCGTTGAGTTCTGCCAATCAACACGCAATGCCTCCAGAATTCGGCAGTAATTGGGGCACGGAGTGTCTTAACACAAGCCTACCCTGCTGTGTGCGGGATACAGCGTGAAGCTGATTTTTTTTATTTAAATTGTCCCTACAGTTGCTTTTTGGGTTCCGTACTCAAAAAGTAAAGCGGGACCATGTTACTAACTCCGCTGTCATCCTATGCCACAAAATTGGACAGAAAAACGGAGTGAATAAGTATTTCGAAATATTTTTGACAAAATTCAATAATATTAAGCAACATCTCATTTATCAGAATACTACAATGTTGCGGAGTCAAGGACGTCAAGTTGACATTCGATTTTAGACCATTATTACAACTTGACTGATCATCTAACTGTAAATGCGACGGTTGTGGATTCAATTCTAACTGGGGGGAATAAATTATTTTCTCTCTTTTTTTTCTTTTACCAAAACAAAACGCGTCGAGTTTCACCCTACTGTCCTTTCACGCACGTAATGCGTCGAAAATTGGAAAGCGGGAAACGGACCCTGCTATATGAGGGATACAGCGTGAAGCTAAAAAAATACAATTCTAAAAAAATTAATATGTATAATATGTATATAAATAATAAACATTTACTTATTTATATTAGTATATTCAATCTGTGTATCATTGGTAGGTATCTACTTCTACAAAAGCGCTGATAATGATAAGATAAATATATATTGTAAAATCACAAATCAATTACAGATAAGTAATCAATCGAAACAGTAACAATAGAGGTCGAGTTGTTTTTATCTATTTGTTAATAAAACTAGCCATTTATTATGACTTTATATGGCAAAGAAAAATATTAACTAAAAATGAGTGTGAGTGTAAACGCGGTGAGTGTGGGTTTGATTCCTACGTAGGGAAATAATATGCTTGCTGTGGTAAGAAAGTGGTAAGAAAATGCATTGAGTCTCGCCACTTAACGCAGCGGCTTGAATTCGTTCAGAAAGTTTAAAATGTTAAATATTTCGTTTCCTCCCCGTGGGAATCGAACCCACAACCTGTCGGATTACAGTCACACGCTAGTGCCGCTGCGATACTGTCTACTCTGATAGTGTCATAACAATTAAGCCGCTAGTTCAAGTGAAGTATCAGATGAAAAGGTTCTGGCAAAGAATTTCAGATAAAGCTCGAGACCTCCAATTTTTGTGCAGGACCCTCGCTGGGCGAGCCTGACTCGCGCTTGTCCGCATCTTTTTTTCTTTAACACTGCTTTAAAAATTTTTCCATACGCCGATAAAGAAGTTACATTTCAAAAACACAACAATAATAAACGTTTATTATATAAGTGCATATATAATAACTGATATTTAACAAAATAAGATAAAACGATATTACTATTTCTTTGAAGTGTAATATTACTTATTCGATAAGAAAGATCTATAACAATTGAACTTCAAATATAGATTATTGTCGAGTACAATTTGTTATCGCCCTTTATTTATTATACGAGCAACTTCTATAACTAACTTTTATTTGTGGCTTCGCCTGCGATTGGAATGCAGAAAAATCAAGTTTCTTAGTCAACGCATAGTAATTAAAAGATATAAGCACTTATGCATCGTTTTTGCTTCATTTTGTATGAAATTCGCCGCGTAATCAAAACCTATGGGGAGCATCCCGTTGAGCTACTGTTATGACATTTGGCACGAAGTGAGAACTTCAATACAAATAAAGAAAAAAATGGGAAACGTGAAAGTTTATAGGTATTTCATAGTAAAAAATCATTACAAATATATATTTGTAGTTCATTTCCTACAAAATGAGTGTTTACTCATTCAATCGTGTAGTTACTCATGCAATCTTTAGTTAGTCAACTTTTATAAGTTGTTTTTGTTGATATATAATACTTAAATTGGTACGGAACCCTCAGTGGGCCAGCTTTCTAACATATAAATTCGAGTGGAGGAAATATCTGGCAGTAGATGAATCACTTTTTAAAAGATAGGAACCTCTTTTACTAGTACATCGGCCCATTGGGTACTCGACCGAGTTATATTGGATTACCCACTAAAACGTCACGGTGCGTTTCCTGATCGGTGCTACGGATTCGGATTCAACGGATTCTTCTGTACGGAAAAAAGATATAATGCATTGTTATAACTTTATAAGAACGTAACTCCGAGCTTTATTTTATGAGGCAGGGGAAATACATTAGATAAACTTAACTTAGCTCCACCCTAGCGAGGTAGTCAGAGAGAATGGAGCGCCAAACGCTACGTTCTCTGCATACCTCTTTAGCCTCTTCCACTCTTTTATATATACGAGTAGGTTAGGTTGGCTTATAATAGCTTTTATTTAGGTAGGTACTCACTTAACTTTGATTTTGACTTTGTGTATATTTATTACTAGCGACTAACTCGCGACTTTGTCCGCTTGTAATACAAAATTATTGAATAAATAAATATTCAACTGAATTATTTTCGTGATCTAATAACGTTATCATCTTAAAGATAACATCCATACATTGAAAAGCAAAGTTTCTTACGTTCATAATTAAAAAAGCTTTGTTAATATAAAGTATTATAAAGCATTGTGGCGTGCTTTCTACCGCTATACTGCATATATAAATTGGATTTAAATAGGTGAAGCTGTTTCTGTGATTAGCGTGTACAAACGGACATACAAAATTACAAACACTACTTCAATCGAATGAGAATAGAACCCATAACCGTCAGGTTTACAGTCACACGCTTGTGCCCCTGCGCCACGACGGCCTCAAACTAATATGCAATGTCTTGATTTCCAAAATACAGACAGCAACGCCTGCACACCCATCGTTTTTTCGACTTGAGTAAGTATTCCTTTGTTTGAAATCGAAACTTTCATAGTATAACTAATATCTATTTAGTAGGTATGCAACAGTAATGTATGTATATAAACAACATTCTTGCATTCTAATGTCATGACAAAGATTATGAATATGTAGATAGATGTGGCATATAACTATGTTTCTATTATCTACAATTAGGTTCCAACATACATATTCTAGATAACACTAGGTTCCCAGTTTCCCTCTGCAGGAGAACGAAAGACAAAGAGTTTGTCTGGTTGAACACGCTAATGTCAGGAAATATTTTTTGGAATTGAAAAAATAATTTTGTTTTTTATAGTCTATACATTGAGGAAAGCTACCTATATTTAAATCAGCTTCACGCTGTATCCCGCACAAGCAGGGTAGGCAGAGGGAACCTAGTGTTAAGACACTCATTGCGTGTTGAGTGGTAAAACTCAACGCCGCGCTTAACCTCGACACCAGAGCGAAGAAATGGAAATATAAATTTAAGTAAATATTTCATCTCCTCGAGTGGGGATCGAACCCACAACCAGTCGGTTTTACAGTCACACCTCGTGCCGCTGCGCCACGACTGGCCTCAAACCTACCTTTATTTCTTCTTTTTAATCGTCTCTATGTACTCTACTGTACCAGGTCCCAGAGTTACCTCCCGCACTTAGAATGTTATAAATAAAGGTTAAGAAATTTTTGATTATTTAAAGCTAGTAATTTGTAAATTTATATTTTATCTAGTAGTGTGAAATCAAGAGTATCGTGTATGGGGAAGCCTTATCTTAAGTAATAGAACTTCTTCTTCTTTTTTTTCTTCTTTCTTCATAGCTCATGCCTCATGCTCATGCTCATGTGGCCAGTCGTGGCGCAGCGGCACGAGGTGTGACTGTAAAACCGACTGGTTGTGGGTTCGATCCCCACTCGAGGAGATGAAATTATTTACCTAAATTATATTTCCATTTCTTCGCTCTGGTGTCGAGGTTAAGCGCGGCGTTGAGTTCTGCCACTCAACACGCAATGCCTCCAGAATTCGGCAGAAAGTGGGGAACCGAGTGTCTTAACACTAAGTTCCCTCTGCCTACCCTGCTGTGTGCGGGATACAGCGTGAAGCTGATTTATTTTTTTTTTATTCTTTATAGCTTCACACAGAGCAGGGTAGGCAGAAGGCTTTGATTTCATTTCACCTAGTAAAAATCGAACCCACAACCGATCATATACAGTCGCAGTTCGCACGACGACGATGACGACGACGACGGTATGACGCGCGAGTTATTATAAAGAAATTTCTTACACTCTATCTTTCACATAATCCATCAATCATTTTTTTTTGTACTTCTTTTTTTTAATCTGCGACAAGTGCATTGACAAGGAAAAGGTCTGGACGGCCTCGCTGATTTGAAAGTAAATGACCTTATAGTATAAGTATACTGTATACGGAATCAATTTTTGTTTTACAATCACTTTGTTTTTTAATTTAAATCCTGCCACACAATAGCTGGACTAAAAGCTGTAAATTTGCATTTGTTTTATATCAGCTTCACGTTTTTTCCCGCATTGCAGGGTAGTGCGTATATGGATTCCACACAAACGTCCAGTCGTGGCTGTAAACACGACAGCCTGTGGGTTCGAGTCCCACTCGACGAAATGAAATATTTAATATTTTCATTTCCTCGCACTCGAAGAAGAAGGCAGTTGAGAATTTTGAGATCCATTTCTCAACACGTAGTGTCGAGATTTCGGGCAGAAAGTGAAGAATGGAGTGTCTTTACACTAGGTTCTGTTTTCCTACCTTCTATACGCGCGATAAAGCCTGAACAAATCTTATACAAATTTTAGCATTACGCAGTCGCAATGGCGCAGGAACAGTGTGTATTTGTAAGCAAGTTTATTGTTTTTAACACCCACATGGTTGTTTTTTTTTGTTAGCTTCACGCTTTATCCCGCACTTATTACCTATTATCATTCCCCGGAATGGGAATCCAACCAAAACAATTGCGCTACAACAACGTTAACATTTGTACCATTCCTTTTAGACTTCACTTTATTCCGCATATAGTATGTAGGCAAACAGAACCTAGTGTTAAGACACTCCGTTCTTCACATTCTACCAAAATTCGAGACATTACTGAAAGAACTGAGTGGTGAAACTCAATACCGCACTTTGTTTTACCAGAGGAAAGGGGTTGGGCCTACAACCGCAACCACGTTTACGATCAGACCATGTTCTACTGCGTCACGATGGCCTCATAATATAAATTACATACATATATTTGGCACAGCGGCACTGGCACAGTATGTGACCGTAAAGTCCATGGATGTGGGTTCAATTCACACTCGGGGAAATTAAGTATTTAATACTTTTATTTTCTCGCTCTGGCAACAAGACAAAGCGTTGAGTCCCGCCACTCAACACGCAATGTCTCGAAAATTTAGAGGAAAGTGGAGAGCCCAGTGCCTACTGCTTAGGCATGCATAATAAAGCGTGGAGTTTAGAAAAAAATAACGAATCGAGTGGAAATTGAACCAACGACCTTGCGTTACAGTCATTAACCAAATTAATAATCTAGTAGGTTTTGAAATGTACTTAGAAAAAGTAAAAGTACTACAATTTTAATTACTCTTTAAGCAACACTAGGTAATGTTTCTTTTATAAATTGTACAGTAATTTACTAATTCTTTGCATATATGGTTTGATGATTGTAGGCTCATGCAAATTGGGAAAATGTTTATTATGTATCAATATTGCACATGTTTTTTCAGTCTAGTAAGATAAATCGCGGTGTTAAGTTTCGCAATCTAACCATGTAATGTCTCTAAAATATGTAGACGAAAAGTGGAGGTGCGTGAAGATTAAAAACAATAAAAAATTGTTTGATTTAAACGAATATAATTGAATATAATCGTAGTGATCCCTAAAAAGTAAGAAAAGTAGATAACGGAACGATGCAGCCCGATTGACGACCGCTAACCTAGGTTGGAGTCCCGCAAGGGTGCTATTGTCGCCGACGATATCGAATTAAGCAGCTACTTAGTGTTTGCACTTTCTCAGGGACAGAGTACCCTCTTCCCTTCCCAACCGGCGTCACTGTTAAGGCCAACAGGACTAACAATATTAACTTCAAGTTTGAAAAAAAAAACAAAATGCCTTAACTCTCTGCATAAAAAAGAGCTGCTTTACAATCTTTCCCATGCACCTCCTAATTTTCAAATTATACTTAGCGTGTTGAGAGGCGAAACTCAATAGCGCGGTACGTCTAATAGAGATGGTAATGAAAATAAATTATAATATATCTCTGTACAAATAATTTTTTACATAATATAAAAAAAAAATATATTTTTTTGATATTAAGCAACGCTTGTGAGGTGGGCGTTAATAGCCGCGACACAGTGTTTCACTAATGCGGTTATTATCGTACAAATTGTTTCTTGTATAACTTTGCTAATATGTTTTAAAATAAATAAATAAAATAAATAAAATAAATAAAATAAAATGTTTTTTTTTTAAAACAAGTTTTCTAGACTTTTTGTATCGTTCCCTTTCATTTGATACCTATATTAGGTAAGTTGTGCAAAAATCCGTTATTTGTTGCGGCGGCCATTTTAGTTTAACCACAATAATCTATATATATAAAAGGACTTGTGCTGACTGACTGAGGTAAGACGCACGCAGAGCCGTAACCGCTGATGGTAGAAACGTGAAATTTGGGCAGATGTTTATTTTCATATTCTGGACATCCACTAAGAAGGGAATTTGAAAAATTTTAACCCTAAAGGGATGAAATAGGGGTTGAAAGTTTGTATGGAAAAAAATTTTAATCTGTACCGATTTTTATAAAATTTGAAATTCAGACTCTTAAAAATATTTCATTGAACACGTGTTTCATGGTTTTTAAGAATTCACCCCCTAAGGGTTCAAATAAGGGGTTGAAAGTTTATATGGAAAAATCTTTAAATTGCCACCGATTTTTATAAAAATTTAAATTCAGACTGTTAAAAATATTTTATTGAACACGTGTTTCGTGGTTTTTTTAGAATTCACTCCTAATAAGCGGGCGAAGCCGCGCGCGCCCTCTAGTTAATTATAGTCATCAGAACTGAAGTCAAATTGATCTTGTAATATTTCACAAAAGTATGAAGTTACTTCCCATTTAGGGTGTCAGGATCCAGCCGTATTATTTCATTTTTAAATTACGTAAACTGTCCTACATAAATGTAATTCCATATTTTTTACCTCTTTAAGACTTAAATGTTATACTTTGATTGATACTTTAGTTATACTTTAATTGTCTATTCATTTGGGCTTGAGACAAAATGTAAACAAAGGAAAGAAAGCATCTCAAACTTTTATTTTGCTTTTTACACTTTACTTATATGTTCTTATTCTTACGTTGTATTGTCTATTAGCCTAACTCCATGATAAGAAAGGTTGTCCTGACTCCATGATAAGAAAGGTGTTGGTTGAAAGTCTAATATCAAAAATTATATATATTTATAAATTTAAATAAACTAAGTATATATATAAATATATAAAAATGTCAAATAAAAAAATACGCTATAATTTATTAGTATTGAAAAGTGTTTGAAGTTTGAGAATAAGGTGCTTTGTTTATGTTTGGGTGTTTTTACATGTCAATTATTTCATAATTAATTATTAAAAGTAAAGAAAATAATTTAAGACATTTATGATATTCGATTTCTACTAAGTCTTAAAGGGTTATAAGTTCTATAAACATCCTTATATATATATATATATATATATATATATATATATATATATATATATATATCCGTATCTATTATTTACATTGCTATCAGTGTATTACTTCCACTTTCTTAATAAAATATATAAACTGCATTAGCCGAGACCTGTAATGAACCTTTTTATGATTAATTCTGAGATAGCCAAGTGAAATTACAGCAAAAAATTCCGGGACAATCTCGTATTTCCAGCCATCTGGCCACCTTACCTCCCACAGATATACACTTAAATAATTCAAACAACGCAACATATTTTAATGCGGTTTCCACTAATAATAAGTAGACAGAGTAATATAAAAAGAACGCTTATATAATACATGCATATTATATTATAATAGTATAAGCAAAGCGGGCAAAGTCACGGGGGGAACACTACTTTATATGAGTTTTATTTGAATAGAATGCAGTAGCGAAAAGTAGCCATTTTTATATATTTTTAATATATCTATATACGTATAATAATTGCGTTTTGAGAATGTCAAGGACGAAAGAGAACGTGTTCTCTAAAAGATAAAGATATGTTTTAGTTTGAACGACAAAATCGACGCAATCATTTTATTATACATAAATTATTCGCCCAGACCAGTCATGGCCCAAGGGCACAAGCCGTGCATGCGACTAGAAACGCGAAGGTTGTGGATTCGATTCGCACCCTAAGTAACGAGTCAAAGCGCGACGTTGAGTTCCGCCACTCAACACACAATATTTCTAAAATTCGGCGGCGCGTGGTGAGCAGAGTGCATATACTCATATACGGGTTACAGCTGAATTTTTGAGGCATTGTGTGTCGCAGAACTCAAGTAGATTAACAACACTA
Organism: Heliconius hermathena; assembly: GCA_013403705.1. Taxonomy (NCBI): domain Eukaryota; kingdom Metazoa; phylum Arthropoda; class Insecta; order Lepidoptera; family Nymphalidae; genus Heliconius; species Heliconius hermathena. Next base: position 191,810 of record JAAIXJ010000256.1, on the reverse strand, counting down.
CCAGAGTGGAGATATGATAATCTTAATAAATAATAATTCATTTCCCTGAGTGGAAATCGAACCCACAACCGCCGCATTACAGTCACACGTATATGCCGCTGCGCTACGACGGCCTCAGGCACCATAATAATATACTTATATGGAGTACAGATTATTTGTAAAATTAAAATGGTAAAACTTCCTTCCTTTTTGTTATAGTTAATAGCTTAATATTAAAATAAAAGTATTTTGCAAATTTAAATATAAACGTATTGATTTCTGCTGTACCTTATAGATAGATAAATTATTATATTATTTATTAGCTTCTAATTAATAAAATGTAATTTTACAAAATAAATTTTACTTTTAAAAAATATATATTGACTGTAATTAAAACATTAAGATAATAATTCAATTTATTTTTAATTCAATTTTAAAATTTCCTCAATCTATAAATAGTGGCAGAACGCTCAATAAACTTGGTAAACACATGCGCTATCGAACTTCTAGTATAAGGCGATAAATTAAAAATGTTCACAAAACTTATTCCCATCCTTACAATTACCGACATTTAAATTAAGTTGCATTATAACTACGTAAATGTTCCACCTCGCTCTAACGTCAAGTATATTTATATCCATCTCGCTTTAACAGGGCACAGACAAAAAAAATACAACTGAACTGATTAATGGCCGTACTTTGACATTTGGACGTATTTCTAATTCAATAAAAATTGCGATTTCTATCTTATTTTTATGAATTAAAATTGATATTAAAATGTAGTTTAACATTGTGGTAAAGTGAAAAAACATGTCGTGTACGTATTAATTGTACCAAAGATCAAATAAAAAGGAAGCTAGTCAAGTGAATAAACGTATAAGGTGCCCTAAATCTTTTCATCCGTACTTGGTTTATAGTTTTTTGTATAATAACTCAGAATATTCGCTTAAATTTAGTTTCTTAAACGTAAAATACATTAATGCAGTATTATACGTAAAGTTATTAAGAAATAATACAGTATTTAGTGTAAATATATGCTTTATATAAACTGTTAATGGTTGAGACAGTTATATTATACTTTTATAGGCTTGTGGTGTCATAAATAATCTTATTAGTTATTTAGTAGCTTGACCTATATTTAATATTAAACAGATATTTTAAAATAATATTATAAAATAAGGGATTTTTACAAAAAAAAAAATGTGATAAATTTTCCTAAAATATACTAATTTAAGCCATTCTTTAAACTAATTATTTTAAAATAATATGTAAATATAGGTATGGAACATGAAGTGTAATTTTTAATTATTTTGCAAGTGATACAATTGAATTAAAATGGTTACGATGAATTCTTCGGAGAAGGCGCAGAAAGCCTGTCAGCAGGGACCTTCTAGGTATGGCAGTTTATTTTATTTATTGTTTATTTTATGTATATATTTATTAAACATATAATATGGTCAAATGAAAATAATTAACAATATGTATGACACATTGAAAGTACTTATGTTTGTAAAGATATATGGAATTAATATGTATTGAATGTAATTATGAACATCTTTTGAATTACAGTTACTAGTTATTAGTCTATAAAATAGTTAAATTACATAATTGAGATTGAAAAAACAAATGTTCAGGTTCTTGCTGGCTTGTTTTAGCAGAACTGGCTACTAATTTAGTATCTTAACGCACATAAAACCACACCATATTAATTTTTTTTTATTTTTTTACTAAATTTTTTACTTAAAATATGGTGAGATCAACCATAGTAGCTATGAGCAAATGAGTAGAAGGCAACAAAAAAGAAACAATGTCTTATTATTATTAAAATTTAAAAATGAGAGTTCGATTCCCACATGAGGGAATGAAATATTTTATATTTTAATTTTTTTCTCTGGTATACTTGGGAAGTATGTTCAGTAGAGATGGAAGATACGAGATGGATGTGGAAAGGCGTATTGCTGCCGGTAACAAGGTTAACGGAGCCTTAGCTGCATTGATGAGACGGCGAAACGTCAGCACAGCTGCGCGTTTGGCCGTACACAATGCAGTTTTGGTACCGACTCTGTTATACGGCAGCGAAACGTGGGTATTACAGAAGAAGAATGAAAGAAAGATGAATGCTGAAGAGATGCGATCTCTTCGTAGGATATGCGGAGTCAGCTTAGCTGATTGAATTCGTAATGAAGAGATACACAGAATGGCAGGTACTAGCGAGGATGTCACGGTGAGAATGAAGAAGAACGTTCTCAGCTGGTTTGGGCACGTTGAACGAATGAGTGATGAAAGAATGGCAAAAAAGATTTATGATGGAAAAGTGAGCGGTAAGAGAGGTAGGGGGAGACCTCGGTTGACCTTCGAAAACACAGTATCAAAGATACTGGAGGAAGGTCACGTAAAAAGCATGAGGACCCCCCGAAGGGCATGTATGAAGAGGTTGATGACAGTGGACGAGGCGAAAGAGGTATGTAGAGACCGTAGCGTTTGGCGCTCCGTTCTCTCTGACTACCCCGCAAGGGATAAA
>JAAIXJ010000256.1:77127-188383 GCA_013403705.1 Heliconius hermathena | reverse complement strand
TTCTGGTTGGCATGTGACGTCAACAGTAAATATATAATAAATGAGTTTCCCTATTTGGGAAAGGATGAAAGGAGAGATTGTTCAATTCCACTTGGGGAGTTCGTTGTTCTAAAGCTAATGGATCCTTTCACGGGATGCGGAAGGACTAACAACAGATAATTTTTTTACGAGTGTTTCATTAGCCAAGAAATTACTTGCAAGAAAAAGTACAATTGTTGGAACAATTCGTGGAAACAAAAGAGAGTTACCAAAGTTAGCCAAAGAAAAAAAAGATAAAATAGTTGGATTTTTAAGCAAATTCTATAAATCAAATTATATTACTCTTACAGTGTATAAAAGTAAGCCGAAAAAAAAGTGCTTGTCCTAAGTTCCAAACATAACTCAATAGAAATAGAAAAAAGCAGCAAACGCATAAACTATTAGATTTTATTATAGTACAAAATTTGGTGTAGATGTGGCAGACCAGATGGCAAGGAAATACAGCGTGAAGTCGAAAAGTTGTAGGTGGCCACTTCAGGTATTTTTCAACATTTTGGACCTAGCTGGAATAAATGCTTGGATTTTGTATAAAGAAACGACGGGTGAAAATATTTCCAGGCAGGAATTTTTGTTCCAGTTAGCTTCAGAACTTGGAGATGCATATACAAAATCTAAAGAAAAACAGCTTTTACCAACACCGTCCACAAGTACAGATTTGTGCGTACGAAAAACTTGTCAAATTAAATTTTGTAAAGGTTATAAAACAACAAAAATCTGTTCGAAATGCGAAAAATATGTTTGCGGCAAGTGCACATTTCAGACTAAACTAATTTGTAAGCTATGCGAGGGAGCCAAATAAAGTATATTATGTATGCATAACATTCTGTATAAAATTTTAATTGTATTTGTTTTTTTTTATAAAGAATTTAAAAATTATATAAAATAAAATGGACGAAACTTTATGAAAATTCTTTATTTTATACACATTTAGCAACAAATCAATCATTATCTGCATTGAATAATGAAATAAATGAAACTTTTTAATTACCGGTCAATTTAACCGCACGCGGTAGGAATAGATATACAAGAATTGTAGGTAGGTTTAGTGTTAAGATTAGTGATATGCCGCGTTAGTTTCTGTATGTGAAATCTTGTAACTCAATTTGACTCCCTTTGCAGTGGCTGATTGAGCTGAAATTTGGATTGTGACTTCAGTTCTGATGACAATGAAATTACTAATTTTTCACAACCCACCTAATATGGGTATCAAATGAAGCTTAATTTATAAAATAAGACACCATAAAAAAAATTCTAGAAAGGTTGTTTTTAAAAAGGTTTTTTAAATTAATATTTTATTTTTCTACAGGGATGCAACAAAAAGCACAAAAGATGAAAAAGACAAGGAAAAAGATAAGAAGGACAAAGATAACATGATAACTAACCTACCCCCGAGTGTTCAAGCGCTAATATCTACGATACCTTCACCAGAGGAGTCTCCCAATTTTTTAGTTTATAAAAAGGTAAAAAAAGCCTGTGCCCATCTCAGAATAGTCTGGTGCCCATCTTAGGATTTTTTTTCTAAAAAATATATTTTTTTATACACCCACATATTTTCTTTTTATTTCAGATGGAAGCCATAATAGAAAAAATGCAAGATGAGAATACGGGTGTGCCTGTTCGGACGGTTAAGAGTTTTATGACCAAAATACCATCGGTAAGTTAAAGTATATAAAAACTAGCTTTTGCCTAAAAACTAAAACTAGCTTCGCTTCCATTGTTAAATAGAAATAGCTAAAAATTATGTATGACACATTTTAAGTGCAGGTAGTAACTCTGCCCGCAGGTCCAGTACGGTCTCGGAGTCCGTTCTGAAGTTACCTGTGACGTCTGCACAGATTTTATCTTAAGATTTTTTAACTTTCAATTATTTCCTTCACAACCGCTAGTGTACAATGCTCAAAAGTTAAGAAAGCTTAACTTCAGAGTGACCACGACAAGTCGACCGTACTGTACACTGGACTTTGTTATTCTAAACGTGGGTAGACGCTGGGAACGGTGTCATGTGTGTTTAAATTCTTTGTCCTATATAAAAAAAAAAGAATAAATATCACCGAGCTAAAGCAGGTTTGTCGCATTGACACAGTGACGGTTGTTGCGGTTGTTTGATTTGAACTTAAAGGAATTAATTATCATTTTGGAAATAATATGAAGCGCGGCGTTTAAAATTAGTCGGTTCGTGGGGGACAAAGTGTCTTAACACCAGGTTTCATCTGCCGACCCTGCCTGGGTACAGCGTGAAGCTAAAGAAATAAATAACATTATACTCAAATCTAGTTTTGTCAGCTATAAGATATTTTAGCTTTAAATTTTTTCTCAGGTGTTCACAGGTTCAGATCTAATATCCTGGTTGACGAGACACTTGAACTTAGAAGAAAATTGGGAAGCGTTGCATTTAGCACATTTACTTGCGGCCCACGGTTATTTGTTTCCGATTGATGATCATTGTTTGACCGTAAAAAATGATAATACATATTATAGGTAAGTTTTTATTAATAAAAAAATAAAACACAGGTAAAAAAGCTATGGACATGAAGGGTTTGGTCTGTGATATTCCCATGACTACTCTCAAGTAGTCATGTGCTCACCCCAAGTAGTATTGTGTCCACTTTAGAATGGTCTTATGCCCATCCCAGACTATTATAAGCAATTTTGAAATTCGTGAATGAACGTACAAAAAAGGTAGCACCGGCTATCTTGTGCCCACACGTATTTACTAACGTAAAAATTAGGCATTTTTTATCTCGTTCTTTTTTTAAACTCAAAAAAAAGTGAGATATATTCATATGTAGACAAATCCACAAAGTCATGTCCAAGTACTTATATCTACCGATTATTTAATTTATAAAAAGTTGGAAATTGAATAAGAATGATTGACAATGAGAGATTGAGTAGAGTTTTTATTTATTGAAAATAAAGTTATTTGTTGACTGAGTGCGGCGTTGAGTACCGCCACTCAACACGCTCTGTTGAAAAAAATTATCTTGGAAATTTAAAATATTACATATTTACTTCCCCGAGAGGAAATCGATCCCACACAACCGTCGCGCTTACAGTCACACCCTTGTGCCATCAGGCCACGACAGCTTCTAAAACATGATTTTTTAAATATTTTCTTTTGTATATTAACAGATTTCAAACACCGTACTTTTGGCCGTCGAATCAATGGGAGCCGGAAAATACCGATTACGGTATGTACTTATTACGCTTTAACTTTTTGTTATATTATAGTCAAATTATAACAAATTATTTACAAACATTGTAGCCTATGTGAGCTGTAAAAATTTGTCTAAACAAGTTCAGTAGTTTATGCATAAGACAGGAACAAACATCCATTATCACAAACGTTCATATTTATAATATTTATATTATTTTTTTAAGTTAAGATATATTTTTTATTCTCTTTATAAAATTCTTTACATTAATAACAAGACAAAACGTCGGGTTGAGTTTCGAATAGCCTGTCTTAATACTATTTCAAAAAAACATTAAAAAAACATATAATATTTCATATCTTTAATACTAATAATTGTACTTTAATTTAAACATTATCACAAAATCTTTTATATTATTGTTTTCTCCATTAACACAATTTTATTTGATTTTTACTACATATTACGGTCGATTTAATCAAATTTACAATCAATTTTCTCAATTTTACAAGTGATTTTTTCAATGTTATAGCTGTTTACCTCTGCAAAAGGACAATGCAGAACAAAGCCAGGCTGGAACTGGCTGATTATGAAGCGGAATCATTGGCGAGACTCCAAAAGATGTTTAGCCGTAAATGGGAGTTTATTTTTATGCAGGCCGAAGCTCAGAGTAAGGTAAATATGTATAAGTGGTAATAAATGGCTGTAAATATGTGTAAATGGCGGCTATTTACAGTAGATATTTAGTGATGTTTTTAGTATGGTTGTGGTTTGAAAATTGAAATGAGTTAATACTAAAAAGACAGACAAAACATATAATTATATGAGCGTGGCACAGCGTTCGACTGTGACGGTCCTGACGGTCCTGGGCGATACCTATATGTGGGGAATTATTAATTATATTCAAATTATTTAAAATTTCTGCGCAGTAAAAAGTTTCGTAACTCGAAACGCGTGCGTTCGAAACAAAATGACTTAACACTATGTTCCCACTGTCCGTTTGTTACATGCGGCGTGAAGACAAAAAGAAACTAATATTTTTTTATAATACCTACAGGTGGACAAAAAACGTGATAAACTAGAAAGGAAAGTGTTAGACAGTCAAGAAAGGGCATTTTGGGATGTGCACAGACCGATGGTAAGATAAATAAAATAAAGAGTTTAGCCACTACGCTTTTAACTATTTTTTCCCTTTGCTCGCTTTAATTACATTTTTTTGATGGTTATTTTTTTTGGGTATTAGATCATTTACTATTTTTATATAATATAATATTAAGATATAAAAATTGTTTGAAAAGTGATAAAATCATTCAGAGATTACACTAAATGTAATTTATCCATCCATAATCTGTCATCCGTATCTGTTACTCGTCGTTCGTTACCCGATGTCCGTCACCAGTCATCATTCGTCTATCATTAATCATTGTCCATCACCCATCTTCAGGTATCCATCTTCAGTTACTCGTGTTATGTCACCCGTCATCCATTATCACCGATTATCAATCTTGCGTCGTCCATTACCCTCCCTTAGGTACCCATCTTCCGTCATGCGTCATCCATCATCAGTTTCACATGCTATCCGTATTTAGTTTCCTGTATTCCGTCACCCGCCATTCCCTTACATGTTATACGCCATCTCTCATCCGTTTCACCTGTTCCGTCTTTCTTTTCCCATTATCCGTCATCCGTCTTCTGTCATCAGTCTTCCAATACCCAATGGCCAGCATCCGTCATTCTGCAAGCAATATCAGTCTACCGTTATTTGTCGTACGTCGACCGTTATGCAATAGTAAAAAAATATTGTGATGATGATATAAGTGATATTATACAAAAATATATATTATTTTATCGTTCAAAGATATTTTTTTTAATTACGAATCGCAACACGTTTGGATAGAGTAAAGAACTAAGGAGGGTAACGAGTTTAACGAATATTTATTTGTATTTATTATTCTTTTAGCCTGGCTGCGTAAATACAACTGAAATGGACCCAAAAAAATTATCAAGAATAAACGCAATGAAATCAAAAAGACTAAAGCAAAGACAAGAGTTGATATTGCAACATAATCTAAAGGTATTTTTTTTTATTTAATGTTTTTTGTTTCTATTTTAGGGTATCCATAGGGAACGTTGTGTTTGAACACTCTAATGTCTATTTTGAGTTTGTTTTTTTATTGGGTTTTACAGAAGTTGTGACATTTACAGAAGTTAAAACTAATATTACTTTTCTTTCTAGAACAATCCGATAGTGACAATAACTAACGCGCAAGAGAGTGAAGAGGCCATACAGAAGAATGCGGAGAAATCTAACGAAGGGAATGTCAAAGAAAATGGTAAGGAACAGTTTTAATTGGGGGTTCAAATCCAGCTACGTTTCACGCTGTATCCCGCATATCCAGGATAGGCAGAGGGAACTTCGTGCTAGTAATTTTTTTTAATACATTTATAAATATTCTTTTCCTAATAAGTTTAATCAATATTTAGTAAAAAAATATGCTTCTTTCCATTATTCAAAGCAAAATATAAAAAATAAATTAATTAATAAATGGATAAATGAATAAAAACATATTTAAATTAAATAAAAAATAATGTTTTTTTATTTTTTTAATTATTTCCAGGGGAGACGTCCCAACAATCCGAAACTATAGAAAACAATGAGAAATCAATAGACGAACAAATAGAGGCCGCCAAAAGACAACTGGCCATATTGAAGGCGAGACTGGAAAGAAGGAACGTCAAAGTGAGCAAAGTTGCTGAAATGTAAGCGTCCGCTTCTACTTATTGTTACATTATAGCCCAATTATCAAGGAGTTCAGTAGTTCTTGTATAAGTGCAACAAACATCTTTCGTTACAAACTTTCACGTTTATAATATTAGTAGGATAGTAAAGTAGATAAGCGTCTTGTGTTAAGACACTCCGTTATATAAATATATTAAAAGTATATGTCGGAGGTTAATGCTATGCTTTTGTTTTAAAATAGCGATATGACTTTTTTTTGTCCTAAGTAGGACAAAAAACACACTGACACGACAGCCTAAGATAATAAAATAGAAATAATGAAGTACAATTAAAGTACCGTTTGTTGTAGCAATGTTGTGGGTTCGATTTCTAATCGGGGTAATGAATTATTTATTATTTATTCCTCCGCTCTGGTCAGACACTGTAACATTCACTTTCGCCACTCAATATTAAGTGTCTCAATTTTTTATCATTTTTAACCTTTTTAAAGTTTGTTATTCTACACTCAGGACGTTTTTCTTTCCTAAGTGTGGAATCACATTTTAAAAATGTTAAAAATATTTAATAAATAGCATTCTCTCTTGCCAGATGATAATTCTCAGTAATTGACTTTGGGTAGCGGAAATTACAGAGATGCTAACAACATAAATAAGTTGTAACAAGCGTATAAAAATTTTGACGTAGCTTGACGAGAATGTATGGTATTTTTATACGTTTTCGGAATAAGTATTTTTCTAAATAAGTACGTCTCAAATTTCTATATGAATTCAAGTGGAGAACGGAGTATCGTCAACACTAAGTTCTTTACCTATCCTGCTAAATACAGGATACAGCGTGAAGCTAAAATATGTAAGAGACTGATTTTACACGGTTTTTCAAATGTTTTTTTATTTCCAGGTTCATATCCTACTGCTCGCAGTACGCGGAGTACGACGCGTTCCTGACGCCGCCCGAGTGGCCCAACCCGTGGATAAGTGATACCACCGAGTTGTGGGACCAGGAGAGACAGTGGTTTGTATGGGGATTTTTAATCTGTGGCTTAGTCTGTTTTATACTTTTTAATTATTTTTGTTTCTTTTTTTAATTTTCTCATTTTTTTAGCTGTTTTTTTATCTATTTTATTTTTTATTTTTTTTCATACTTGAACTTAGCGTCAAGATATTGTATTTTTTTGTTAATACTAATCGATTGCTGCTTCTATATGAGGGATGCAACGTAAAGCTAAAAAATAATGATATTACAGTAAAGAGCCTTTGCCTCTCCGTCGTGTAAGACGCTGGTCGTTCGGTCTCCGAGAGCTTCTCCGTGATCCTCCCGGGCGAGACCATTTCGCAAAGTTCCTGAGCAAAGAGTTTAGTGGTGAGAATTTGAAGTAAGTGTGGGTCGGATTTTTTTATTAATATGTCTTTAGTGTACAATATGGTTTCGAAGCCGCCCTGAAGCTGGGCTTGACTGTAGATCGGTGCGCAGGTGTTTTTTTAGGGAAATTTGATATTTTTGATTATTTTCTTCCCTAGTGCGTGTGAACAATGCGCAAAATTGATCGGTAGTATTGAATTACAGTGTACATTTAGATGCTGTCCTCCTTTGGACAAGATGGCTGACGGATGCTTACAATTTTTTTAGTTAACACCCGACGATTACAAGTAGAAGGGCGGGGTGTTATAAGTTTGAGGTGTCTGTGTGTATATCTGTATGACTGCTTGTGACACCGTAACTCCAAAACGTGTGGATCGATTTTGATCTAGCTTTTTTTGTTTGAAAGGTAACTTAATCGAGAATGTTCTTAGCCATGATTCAAGAATATATGTTCAGTATTTTGAACATTATCACTGTTTTTGTAGTTGTTCACTTATATTTCAGAGAATTTTGTGTGGAGGTTTTTAACGATAAATTATTGCAATTTTTTTCTTCATTTACAGATTCTGGCTGGCCGTCCAGGAATTGAAAGCGCTACCCATACGTCGCGTGTCCTCCCGAGCGAAGGAGATATGGAAGGAGTTCCTCGCTGCTGATGCTCCGTCGCCCGTCAACATTGATGCTGCCAGCAGGTGAGAGAGAGTGAGACAGAGTGTATGTGAGTGTGTATTTGTGTTTGTAAGTCAAAGAGATCTGACGGCGACCAATAGCCTGTCCCGGATGGGAGAGAGAGAGAGAGAGACAAGGAGAGAGAGTATGGGAGAGAAGGATAGTATATTGTTGTCAAAAAGAGGATTAGTGTATAACAGTGTATCTGAGGAAGAGGTAAATATCTGTATATTTGTGGGAATGAGTGTTTCCTCGGCTTACCTTGCTGTATATGGGATACAGCGTGAAGCTAAAGAAAAATCTCTTTTGAATGAGTGACCGCATAGGTTGAGAAAATAAAAATAGTTCATTCCTCCTCATGGGAATTTGACGGAATGTCTTATCACTAGGTTTCCTTTTGTCTACCTGCCGTGTGCGAAATACGTGACGCAGGGGCACACGCGTGTGACTGACCGCGACGGTTGTGGGATCAATTTCCACTCGGGGCAATGAAATATTCAATATATTCAATTCCTTGCTTTGGTGTAGAAGTAAAGCGCGACATTGAGTTCCGTCACTTGACACGTAATGCCTCAAGAATTCGGCGAAATGTGTCGAAAAGAGTGTCTCAGCACTAACTTTCCAGGTTCCTTCTCAGGGTAGGCACCCTGCTATGTGTGGGGTACACCGTGAAGCTAAAAAGAGAAATATGTATATTTTTTTTCAGAGAACTTACTCGGGTGAAGGTGGAGTCTGGTACGGCCGACAGATACTGTTTTGATCAAGCTCAGGTATTTATGTATATATTATATTATATTATTCTTATTAATTCAATAAACAATAATTAATAAATAAAACAATTTATTTCAGATTTTCCATATAATGTTAATTAAGAATTAAAACAGATAATTATATTATATATGAAATTTAAAATTACATTATTATTAAATGTTGCTGTCGAACATTTTGTTTTTTTGTTATGTCAAAGAATAAATCAATTAATTAATTGAAAAATTTAATTCTTAACTTACCTACTTTTAACTTTTTTTAATATTCTTTTTTTTTGACAAACTACTGACTATATAAAAAAAAATATATATTTCTATGTAATGCAATAAATTTTGTTTAATATTTTTATCATTTTTATAGTGTGGTTTTTTACTTAGGAAAGAAAAATGCTTTTTAAGATAATATAAAAATTTGCTTTCTTTAAGCAAGTTGAAAGCGCGCGTATGGGAATTACGACGTAGCTTGATGAGAACGTATGGCTTAGTGGTCAGAGCGCTTGAAACTTGCGCGCTTACTTTCCAAGGGGCGGGTTCATATCCCGCATTTTTATATATTAATAATAAAATTTTGTATATATACTTAATACAGAAAAATATAATATATATCCTTTAATTCCAAGTTGCGGGTTCGATTTCCGGTCAGGGAAATTAATTATTATTAATGTTTTCATTTCCTCGCTCTGGTATCAACACAAAGCGCTGCGTTAAATCAGCTGTTCAACATGCAATATAATGTTAATTCGGCGGTGAGTGGAGAACAGAGTGTCTTAAAACTACGTTATCTCTGTGCACCCTGCTATATGCGGATACAACAAATATTTTTTTTTTACTATTTATAAGAAACATAATTTTCAGGCTCACGTCTATCACCTGATGAAATCTGACAGTTATTCGAGATATTTACGATCGGAAATGTATAAGGACTATCTGAATGGATCTAAAAAGAAGGTATATATTAGATTTATTTTGAACATAATAAAGTTTTTTTTACATATATTTATAACAAAAATAACTTTAGTTAATAAGTAGAAAAGTCTTTGCATTGGCACCTTAAGGCCATCGTGGTTGTGGGTTCGATTTCCAAGTGGCAATAAGTTAGTTTCATTCAATTCATCACAAAATTTGTGACAAATTTGAGACATTGCTTGTTATCTCAAATTTGGACGGGAAATGGAAAATAGAGTATCTTAATACTAGGTTTCCTCTGTCTACTCTCTACTATAATAAATATAAAAATATGTTTTTTTTACAGACCTCAGTAAAAGGGATTCGTTCAATCGTATCATTCACTGGACGTAAAGAAACTTCGGCAAATTAAAAAATAAAAATAAAAAAAATATTTGTCTAAACATGTTTAAAAAAGTTTAAAGTTTGATCTCTTTGGTGTAAGAAAATTTGAAACAAAATGACAAAAAAAAACAAGATTTTTTTTGAAAAAAATTGATGTTTGAAAAAATTGTTATTCTTAATGTACATTAGTATTTATTTTTTAAAAAACAATATTTTTTTCTTTGTTTTTAGTGAATTTGATATGTGTAATAAAAAAACAGTAGTTATGAAGCCATATCCTAATAATAAGTTTTTTTCCTTAAAAATCAAAAAACATTTTATTAAATTAATTTTTAAAAATCGAAGCCAAAGGTTATTTATTTTTGTCCACAAAATTCAAAAGACTGTCCGATGATATACTGCCTGATTTTTTATTATTTTTTTCTTAAATAAAAAAAATGTATATAAAAGTTTTTTTAGATTGTAGACAATACTTTCTTAAATTTAAGTACTTAAAAATTACATATACATATAAGTTAAATGAAATATATATATTTAATAGTCGTTAGTTCGAATCCCAATTATTAAAGGAAAAAATATATTAGAAAATAAATTATGTAAAAAATCTAACATAAAAAAAAATAGAAAGAAGTGAGAATCGTGTCGCTAATATCTACTTTACATATAATTCATATGTATATAATAGAATTTACATTAACAAAAAAATAGAACTAAAAAATATTAATTTTATTTTTTTTAGTTTTGTTTTTTTTTCTTTAGTTTAACGTAATGTATTTCTTCTTATTATCATGTAAGTAATACGTAAATTAATTAAAAACGTTCTATAATTTGATCTTAAAAAGAGGCTATTGTGACTATTGTTATTTTTAATCTCAAAGAATAAATAATCGTTTTTTTTCTAATTTCTTTAAATATTTTAACAAGTACAAGTAATGAGACAATCCTACTAATATTATGAATGTGTAAGATTATGAGGTTGACTGTTTGTTCAACTTTCACGTAAAAACTACTGAACGGATTTAGATGAAACTTTAGAGTAATATAGCTTATACATCACAATATCATATGGGCATCCATTGAGGTAAACATTTTGCATAATTTGGCTATGATATTGGCTATAAGCTTAAGCGGTCGAAACCACGTGTGGGTCACTAGTGAACAATAAACGTGGAATGAGGGGCAAAATATTGTATATGTAAATTACATATGTATCTAGTATAAATAAAATCTAATTTCATTTCTATAGTTTTAGAGAATTACGGTGTTTTAGGGTTAATTTATACATGTACAATACGGTCTCGGAGTCGTTTCCCACCCACCAATTTCTTTTTCATATTTTTAATCAATAAATATCTAAGTTTTAATTATTTAGAATTAAAATAAATAGTTATATTATATATAACATGTAATAATGTACATAAATTTTAGTATATAATCATTTTTAAAGAAAATATTGCAATTTGTTTATTTGTAATTATGATTTTTTAATTTTTTTTAAATAGAAACAGTCTATACAAAGCATGTTTGTAAATGAAAAAAAAAGAAATTTTTTTAACTATTGTCTTTTATTGTATTTTTTTTTGTAAATCAACATTATTTGTATTTTTTTTGATAATACTCTTAAACGTTCCTTAGGTGTTTATTAAAAAGGGCGATATTATAAAAAAAAATATGAAAAAAATATTTTTTCATTTTTAAAAAATGCATTTTTTTTTATATAATATCGACTTCAAAATTATACTAGTCGGTAAGAATCTTCCATGTTAGGTTTAAATATGTGTATATTTATATAAAAAATATATATAACAGTTATAAAATAGCTAAATTAGCGCGATGGTTGTAGCTTCGATACTCACTCGGGAAGAACGATTGTATACACTCTAGGACTAAGTGCAGCGTTGAGTTCTGCCATTCAATAAGCAATGTCTCGAATTCAGAAGGAAAATATAGAAGAGAGTGTCTTAACATTAAATTTTCTCTTAAAATTAAAATATTGTTATTACATTATGACCACATCCGGTCCAGTTAAAGCCAAAAGAATTAAGACTGTACATTTTTTTGCTATCTGTAAATTTTTGATTACTATTAATTTCTCTATAGAAATAAAATTCTTTAATTTACTAGAAAATAAAATATTTGTTTAAAAAAATATATTTAATGTTTTATTAGTAAATTAAAGAATTGAAGAGTTATTTATTATAATTTTTTTTTTCAAAAATCAGACTTGATTTATTTGATAATTTTTATTTAGTATTTGATCTGACATAGTATATAGATTATTTTTTTTTTACATTTTTGGCTTTTACATCTATATAAAATATCATTAAGGCATTGTTTATAAAAACCGTTTGTAATAACTTTTTCGAAATGTATTTTTTTATGCTGTAATGTAATATTTGCATGTATTTTTTCTTTTCCTTTTTTAAATGAAAAGCAATTAAAGAAAAAAAAATTGTCTCACTTTCCATATACTTAGGTAAAAATTTTACAGTAATTTTTCAACATTATCTCAAGAAAACCAAATAAATTAATTATAATTAATATAACTATTATTTTTTATAAGTATTTTTTTCTAGATTTAAAAAAGTAAGCACAAAATACAGAAAGAAACTGAAAAAATATATTCCTAACACAATTTTTGTCTATTGTTATAAAATAATTACTAAGAAAATATTATTTTCTATAATATAGGTATAGACTATATATGTAATTCCAAAATGCATTTAATTTTTAATATCTATAATAGTTATTGTGTATCTATGTATGGTAACATTTATACATATGTAGTATGTATAGATTTTTATATATTAGATAAATTAGTTTTTATTTTCATTTAATAAAGATTATATATGTGTATATAATTAAGAAAAAAAAAACAATAATGTTTTTTTTTGTTACATAATAATTTATTTGTCTAATCATTTATCATATTTAGAGTTCCATATTCATTGTAATAACGTTTAATGACGAAATAACCGGACAAGTGCGAGTCGGACTCGCCCATTGCGGATTCCGTACCAATGTCATAGTAGTAGGTCAACGGGAAGTACAACTTGTAAAAGTTGACAAACTTAAGTTTATACAAATATGTGTTTATGATAGTTTTTTTCTGTGGCTTATCTATAGATTATCAATTACGATTTCTTTCCCTATTGGACTGTCAGTTGTCACTTTTTGCCAAATTTAAGTTTTAGGTTGACGAGAATTGCCCTATAGATTTTGATTACAAGGCGAATTTTATTTAAAATGTGACAGAAACGATGCATAAACAGGAACAGTGTATATATAACAAAATATTCTGAATATTTCATACGTCTGCCTGTTGCCGTTAGCAATATAGAGCAAAAATGAGCAAAAAATCACATTTGTATTATGGGGACCTCGTTAATATTTATTTTATTCTGTTTTTTAGTATTTGTTGTTATAGCGGCAACAGTAAAACACCATAAGTGAACATTTTAACTGTTTGACTTTCACGGTTCGATTACTAGAAACGGACTCTATTTTTAGAGTACAGAACCCTAAAAAAAAGTTGTATTATGAAATCCACAAAAAATTATATCTATGTAGAACAATTTTTTTTGTTGTTCATATTAAATTTGTCATATATTTTTTTTTCATTTATTTTTAAATATATTTATTATTATTATAATAGTGTTTATGTCAAGTCATATAATAGTGTATATGTCAAGTTTCATTAAAAAAATATTAAATTTATTAATAAATGTATTTGTCATTCTTCTTTATGAGTACAGATTTGATGCTCGTTTGGTGTAATTTATAATATTATAATATAATATATATTGACATTGACTATTTAGATTGTGTCATAGTTATGTGTATAGAGATTAGTTGTACCAAAGCGTAAATAAATTATTTTAAAATTCTTTGTGTTATTTTTTTTGTTGACGATACCCCTTTTTGTATATATATATATATATATATATATATATATATATATATATATATATATATGAAGATAATTAATATGCGCCATGCATATTAATTATCTTCTGTCTCTGTCTTAATGTGAATGTGCAGGTTAGTGGTTTCGATTTACTCGGGAGAATGAATTATATGCATATTTTCGTTTCCTCTATAAACTTATTACTCAATCTCATGTTATAAAGAGAAATAAATAATCAAACTAGAAGGTGGCGTGGCCGGGTGGACCGTGCCCACCCCAGAATGGGCACGGTCCACCCGGCCACGCCACCTTAGATTATCAATTACGATTTCTTTCCCTATTGGACTGTCAGTTGTCACTTTTTGCCAAATTTAAGTTTTAGGTTGACGAGAATTGCCCTATAGATTTTGATTACAAGGCGAATTTTATTTAAAATGTGACAGAAACGATGCATAAACAGGAACAGTGTATATATAACAAAATATTCTGAATATTTCATACGTCTGCCTGTTGCCGTTAGCAATATAGAGCAAAAATGAGCAAAAAATCCCAAGTTAGAAATTTTAATTACAACAAGATTCCGAAAAATTAAAAAAACATTTAGACGAACATATCTGTTCAAAGCTAAAGTGCAGGCCCCTCCTCCAGAATATATCTCTAGATACTCTAATGGGCACAGGGACACAGTGTGTGACTGAAAACGTAACGGTTGTGGGTTTGATGCTCACTCGGGGGAATGAATTATTTACATTTTTCATGTCCTCGCTCTTGTGACAAGATGTAGCGCGGCGTTGTGTTCCGCCTCTCAACACTTACAGTGGGAAAGCAGTATCTAAGACTAAATTTCCTCTGCCACTGCAGAAATAATAAAAAAGACGAACAATTTGTACAATAAAATTGTAAAAATTGTTGAATTTGAAAAGAAATATGCGAAATCGGACTTTAAAAGTACGAGATGATAAATATATAATTTACTTGTCGGTAGTAAATTATAAGTAATATTGTTAGGTTTTATAAAAAAGAGGGTAGTTCATAAATCAATAATGGTATGAAAGCGACAGATATTGTCAATATGAGAGAGGAATTCCGGATAAGGCGTCGCAGATCGGCGGCGTATAATACTACTGGTGAAGGAATAAAATAGAAGAGTGCATAAGTGAGTTTTATTGTTTTATTATATTTCAGAAGTGGATATGTAATTCTGTAAAAATATTTGTACATTTTTTCTATTCTTTTTTTAGTTTTACTTGTTTCATCGTGATTCGTGAAACATTTGGTCAGGGCCACTCTCTGACAATGTGACACGTAGAATGATTATATGTTGATATAATTTTAATAAAAGAAAAAAACAATTTGCCAAGCAATTTCAAAGTAACTTAACCTGTGAGACGCGTGGTTACTCGCGGGGCTACACTCTGATCGTGTGGCGCAGGCTAGGCAGAGATTGTTTAGTAAATATCGTGTAATATTTATATGCACAATTTTGTTGGAATACTTGCTGATATATTATTAATCTAAAATATTAAATTTACTAAATAATTTGAATAAATCTATTTAAATGTACCCTCGATTAAGAATTATATCGGTTTGCAAATTTGATAATTGAATTTATCATGGCGGTATTTATTTTTTGTGTAGTTTGTGTAGTTCAAAGTATTAAAGCATTTCAACACTATACAATCAATATTTCACTGATACGTGTGTTATTTCGTATTATATTTATGGTGAAAACGCGACGAGACGCCAATTCATCGATGTCTGATTAAAACGGAGAAGCGGTGATGGAGTATGACGACTGTGGGTGGCACCGCAGCAGGTACTATACTTTAGAGCAGCTGTAAGTAGCGGAATGTATGTGCGTCTAAGAAAACTTACGCAGTCGACAAGCCCATTGCGAGGTAAGACCAATTGTCACAAAAATATCAAGATTTCAGAAAGTCGCTCGCTCAATGAAAAATACAATAAAATCATAATTAAGTTTTAAAAAATTGTGAAAATAAATTAAGTCAGTATGCCAAACACAAAGGCAATACATAATTATGTTAAGCAGTTAAATCATATTCAAAGTTACGAAGTCAACCGTAAGGTGTGAATTAAAGCAATTTCACAAATTATTTGCTGACTTAATTAAAAAAAGTGATACATTACAAATTTTTATATGTATATATAATTTTTATAGTACTTTATTTATACGACCGTATTGACAGTTTTAATTACCGTAGCTTTTGGCGATCCGTTCTTTCTGACTACCCCTCCTAGGGATAAAGCGTAAAGTTAAGTATTATAAAAATAAATAAATCAGCTTCACGCTGTATCCCGCACACAGCAGGGTAGGCAGAGGGAACCTAGTGTTAAGACACTCCGTTCCCCACTTTCTGCCGAATTCTGGAGGCATTGCGTGTTGAGTGGCAGAACTCAACGCCGCGCTTAACCTCGACACCAGAGCGAAGAAATGGAAATATAAATTTAAGTAAATATTTCATCTTCTCGAGTGGGGATCGAACCCACAACCAGTCGGTTTTACAGTCACACCTCGTGCCGCTGCGCCACGAGCGGCCTTAAGTATTATATATATGACTAAAGTATATTTCATATTTATTATATGTTCGCGATGCAACGAGATCGGTGTCTGATGTCACCGGAACGCCGGGAGCTGTCGCGGCCGGGAGCTGTTGCGGCCGGTCGCAGCACTAAGAGCAGGCGCAGTTAGGCGTTGCAAAGGACACTAGCTGACTTTGCTTTGGTGGTGCTGAATATGAAAATTGGAGGGATCGAAGCCCACTGCTAGGCTCCACCGTCGGCAGCGCGCGTCATCTACGCAAAAGCCAACGTGCTTTGCAAAGTCCTGCGCGGGCCGACACCGAACCAGCAAATATCATAAAAGTGATCGTGGGGATCCATCGCCGTGAAAACGTAAAAGGTCAGAAAGTACAATATTTACTTCTAAAAATATTTTACAAATTTTAAATTTTATTAGGACTCCGCCAGTAAGCTTTCCAACTACACATTCTAGTAACCAAAAATATTGTGTCAAAACAACGATAAAAAACGGTTAATGAATGTTAAATTTTTGGGTAGATTTCCATCTGAATAAAGGTATATAATTATGGCAAGTGATACAAGATATTCTTAAATTAAATTTAAATATAATGAGTCCTTAGAAGTATATTATCATAAGAAAAAGCCAATATGATATAAATATAATAAAAGCGATTGACTGTTGAATATATGATCTAAATAACAAAACTACAAGATCTAGTGCAAACGCGTTGAGATATTCTGAGTCTGACCAATTATTACAATTTCTTTATTTTTTTAAACGAACAATTCTTAATTCTATTTTGAACATACATAGTTACGTATACAGTTTCTAAAGCTTACGATTAAATTTCAAAAATGTATTGATAATTCCATCTTGCTACTAAATAATACATTCTGTTTAAACTATAAACAGAAGAGTTATTCGTTTCTCAAATATCAGAAATCGCTTATTTAATGCAAAATTTGTAATATAATAGGTCATACAACTGAAAATAAACATTCCAACACAAATAAATACCTACATCAAAAACAATTCCATATCGAACTCTAGCATTCAATCTAAATTCATAAAAGATGAATTAATAAATAACTAGCTAGTAAAAGTTTTTGTAGACTTCGGTAGTGTGTCGTTGAGTTCTGCCACTCAACACGCAATGCCTCCAGAATTCGGCAGAAAGTGGGGAACGGAGTGTCTTAACATTAGGTACCCTCTACCTACCCTGCAGTGGGCGGGATACAGCGTGAAGCTGATTTATTTTATTTAAAATAATTTAAGGCGTTCTGTAAAAATTGTAATATCATTATTTACTATCAGCGTGTTACTTCTAGTTAGTCTTATGAAATTTATTAACTCCTTTAATCGTGACCTTTAAAGTAACTTTTTCTGGTTTGTTTACTTTTATCTCGCGGCTCCCAGAATGGAGTATAGTTTCAGATAATAAACAAAATATTATATATTCCAAATAAATACTCATAGTATAATTATATGAAATTGTATTAATATTTAAAGACACAAATAAACAATCGGTTTTTAATAAAAATGAGTCGATATTACTATTATAGTATATGTGAGAGTGAGAATGGATTGGTTCACAATCGTATGCATTAGCGTCCAACGGTGAAAATGGATTGGTTCACCATTGGCACACTATAAATAGTGATGTTTGTTTACTGATGATTGTGAGAATGGATGGGTTCACAATCGTATGGAATTGTGACCAATGATGAGAATGGATAAGTTCATCATTGGCACATTTATAGATGATGTTTAATGGAAAATTTATGTAAAGTTTTTTTAAAAATATATGTGTCTTAGAAACAAGTTATTATTGTTAATCTAGTCTCCATGCTGGGTGTTAGGTGATACTACGTGCATGAGGACATGCACGAGGTCAGGATGGTCGAGTGTTAGGTTTTATAAAAAAGAGGGTAGTTAATAAATCAATAATGGTACAAAAGCGACAGATATTGTCAATATGAGAGAGGAATTCCGGATACGGATCTACTTTCGTAGATCGGCGAGACGTATAACACTACTGGTGAAGGAATAAAATAGAAGAGTTCATAAGTGAGTTTTATTATTTTATATAACCGAGTAACTAATTCGGTTATAATGTAGCGGAAAAAATTCTACAAAGTTTATTAATGGAACTGTTGCCGATTTAATTTAAATAAATCGAATAATAATTATTATGTAATTCATGATGATAATAAAGGAATGAATAGAAATATAAATTTGAACTGTAAGACTCAGCACGATACGACGCACACAGGTGAAATTTACACAATTTATGGCCAGTATTCAAAAAATAAAGTTACTCTAATTAAAAAATAGTAACTTAAATTACCTACAAGATTTCTTTATCTATCTATTAGTTGATAGTAAAAAACTTGACATCAACAATACAGTCATTACTTGAAGGAATCAACTAGTATTATTTTGCATTATTTTTAAATCACGTTTGATATTTATTTAGTGGATATTAGAACTAAAACATTATTGATTCCATACCTTCAGGTAAACGTCTTTACAAAAATATAATAAAATAGTTAACATTCATTAGGATTGCGAAGATACGTCGTTTTAAACTTTAGGCGATATTTCATTAAATGATTTTTATATTTATAGTAAAAATGTTTATACTTTACCGCGCTTTACCCGTATTTTTTTATTATTTTAATAGTAAATTTCAGTACCTTTTATATGGTACTAAATTTGGCTGCGTCTACTTGCGACAACTGCACAAAATGAAATTATAAAAATATTAATAACCATTTTCAGTCGATTCCTATTATACTAGTAATTTACCAATTATCCGAAGAAAATTGGTAAATTTTCACTCGATAGATGAATGTAATGACCACGGAACTCGACTACTTCAAAAACAAGTAAAGTCTTATCGTCAAAATGATATATTGAATACATAAATATTGAAGCAGATTTAAAATTATATTATTTTTTTTGTATGGAAGTGGTAATTAAATAAATCTTTATTCTTTACCCATTAAAATAGAATAAACTAATGAAAAATATTATTTCCTATCAATTAAAGCAATATTTAAACATAAATATATTTATTTTAATTTTGACCAACTTTTAAGTTAATTTCACCTGTGTGCGACGCAGAGTGACAGGCGAGGCGAGGCCCCTCACAGTATACCCGCGTCGCACCCGCTACGACTACCAGGTGATACCAAGAGACTATAGCGCTCGAGGAGGACTGCTGTGGCCCTTCTAAAGAGGTACTGTTATAAATCTTGACTTGAGATAACCTAATAGCGCTGAATCATTATTTTGTGGCTGATCACAAAACATCATTTATTAGAATTTCTATATATGTTGTCCTACCTGCGAGAGATATTTCCATATAACGAAAACAGTATAATAATGCTACTAAGTGTATGTTAATATTGATGTAATGTCCAAATGTAAAGATATAAGCAATTAAGTAAATATACAGTTATTGTCTGGCGACAAATCAATTATATTAAATAAATATTTATTATTGAATTTATTAAAATATACAATTTTTTAAATGGAATATTATTCATATTAACTCGGTATGTTAATGATAAAAAGTTTGTTTAAGCACATATTTTCTAATATATGTAGGTTCATGAAATACTCATGACTTAAACTCGTTCAAATTCTATATGAATTTAATTATTTGACATTTGGACTCTGCAGCTCCTTTTGTAGTTCAAAATATATTAATAATATGTTTTTAACTACAAAAGGATTATATATATTAGATATTAATAATCACATATTAATTATTTGACATTTGGACTCTGCAGCTCCTTTTGTAGTTAAAAACATATTAAAACTGGTAACTAAACAATTTAAATCACTCAGTTTTGATTCGATCTGGTAATTCGATGATATTTGTTGTATTTTTAGTAATAATAATGAATGCGAGTCAAAGATATATACATATATATATATATGACTTCGAGTTTAAAATATAGAAGAAATTAAATAATTTCATAGCAAGACAGCAGGGCTATGTACGATTAATATCAGGGATTAGAAATTAACTAAATAAATGTAAATTTCGAAACTGTATAATTTATCGATATCTTTGTCTGGTTGCCCTGCCAATGTACTATAATGTACAATACGTTTTTTTTTTTCATGTTTTGAAACATAATATGTGCACATATTATTTATGTTTCTTTTTAGTAGTGATTATTACGAACAAAATATTCCCTTAATACTTATTTCTTTCGTAAGAGTGGAGCAACATTAAAAAATAAGGTTAAAAATTATTTCGTTAGCAGATAAGTTTTAAAAACAATATCTTTTGGTGTTTAAATAAAATAACTTAATGCTTATAATTAAAGATTATAATTATGAACTAGACATATTTTCAGATCCTTCAAAAACAGTTTAGAGATTTTGTTATAATGGTATAAGTACCGGCAATTACTTTGATTTTGCTGATAAAAAATTATACGTAAATAATTTGACCTTAAAGCATTTTCGACCTTTTTATTAATCAAAATATTATTATTATTAAGAATCGATAATATAATAGTATCATGCATTAATCAAAAATGTATTCCATTTGGTTTCCACATCTAAATCAAATAGTACAAACGATAAAGTTTGAAATGTCGAAATTGGTCGTATGTATGAGAGTTTTGTTCACATATCGATTAGAAACTTTATATAAAAATAATCTCAAAAATAATATTGATTTACAAGTATATAACATATATAGGTACATTTGGAAAACTGACCCAGAATCAATGGCGCTATTAATGCGTTTACTGTTCGTACCTACTCAAATTTATTATTTTAAACATTTACTCCATTTTCACTCATTTCAAAGATGCTACAAAAATTGTTGTTGTGGCTGAGGTAAACTTTTCCTAATTGTCCAATACAATACTAGTGCCGCATTGTTAGAAAAACTAGTTTGTAGCAATTTTCTTCCTTTTTAGTCCACATAAGTTACTATTTTTATCTCATATTTCAAAATCACTATTTACGTACATGTAGAAATCCACTTTCCAGCCAAAAATCTTTATTCTATAAATATATAAATCTTCATTATGGAACTATTAACTTTTACAAATCTGCCGCTCTATATTGTATTTTAGTTAAATCTATTAAAGAAAGTAGAATGAAAATGCTTATAAAAATGTGGTTACACTGAAATCTGCTCCTTCAAAAACATTCTTATAATAATCGCTAATCTTATATTTTTTTTATTTTCATACTAAAGATCAGGACCTCATTTAGAAATAATATCAAAGCAAACGGTATTATAATTTCTTTTTTCCAATTCCTGTAACTGTACAAATTTAAATTAATTCATATAATATAAGAACCGGGACCATAATAATAAATTTATTTGTAATCACTGATATACTAAATAAAAACATCAATAATCAAGTGCTTGCAACTTTGAAACTACTTCGATGCTTAGCATAATCGTTATTTAGAGAAAACAAAACATTTACGGAATGTAATGAATCAATTTATTTTATTATTATACATTGCGTTTTAAAACCATATATTCAAAGAGTCTTCACAAACGTTGAGGGTAAAATAAAAAACATTTTAAAAATTTAGCGGATTATGGACAGTCAGACAGTGGGTATCATGTCTGGAAAAGACGACAAAGTGAAGTAAAGGTCTAGTGTTTTTCATAAAATATTTTTACTATCATAAATAAATAATAAAATTAATATGATAGATAAATTTTGTAATAAATTAACTATCGGTGCAGTTAGATAGCTTTGTTGATGATGTTTTGAATTATTATTTTAATAATAAAATTCTTGTTTTCTCTATAGTATTAACTTTAGTGATGTGGAAAACACCATTTTGATTAAATAAACATACAGTCAAAATAATAAACTCCTCCTTTTACAAAAGTTCGTTAAAAATAGATTTTATTTCATTATTTTTTAGACTCTGAACAGCTACAATTTGTAATAAATCGCGAAGAATGAAGCTGCGACATATAATTAATGATTAAACGAACTTACCTGTACGTGAAGTTTACAACCCTTCCCAGAATTCAAATTCTATACCCAACCCTTTAGAATAACGAAATAAAATTGTGTTTTTCGTCCAACTGTAAACATAATGAAGTAGACGTCATACCAGCAATGTGGTAAGGTATTGTGACGGTAGTGGGAAAATATTTTTTTCTTGACTATCCGTGGATGGCTGCTGCGTGGGCGTAGCTACAACTTGTAATAAATCGCTTCGAATGAAGCTGCTCATATAATTATGATTGAACTTCACGTACAGGTAAGTTCGTTTAATCATGAATTATAAAGGTAAAGTTTGTTTAGTTGATCGGCTAATCTGATGAAATAGTCTTTTTGTGTAGGAAAGTTTATATTACGATAATAGTTTCGATGTAACCCACTGTACCTGGGGTCAGATCAGGGACGAAGCTGCAGGGCTTCATACTGTATACGGCACATTAGAGTCAAGCCAAAGTCAACTTGGGTGTTGGAACTAGTGCTAAGATACTGTTCCTATTAAGACACTTCAGCTCCTCACATTCTGCCATATTCGGGAAGCATTGGAGGCGTTGAGTAGCGGAAACCACCGCCCCGCTTAGTAAAGTCTCTAGAGGAAGGAGATGAAAATATTGAATATTTCGTGGGAATCAGACCCAAAACCAGTTGCGTGTACCGTCTGCGTCACGACTGGCCTCAATTATTATACAATTTAAAGTTAAAAACATTAACTTGATTATATTAAATTATATTTTTAATATAATGACGCGTGCGATACGTCTAGTTGGTATATATAGATACATAAGTATTATAAGAATATTTAAAATAGTAGCAACTGAGCTAATATTGTAATTTGCAAGTAATATAAAATTTGAGTAATTAAGGCTGCATGGAAAAGTTTCAAAAATAATATTTAATTGCCATTGGATTAGAATTTTTAATTTATTTTCATTTTCCAGGTTAGCTAAGACAGGAAAGGGCATTGTGTTATGCCAATAAACACGGAATGTCTAAAAAATCGTGCGAGGGGAACGGAGTGTCTCGACAATAACCACTACCAGCCCTGGTATATGTAGGATATAGCGTGCAAAATTTTTAGATTAACTATTTTAATAATTATTTCAATCCCCCATCCGGTATTCTATCACTGTTTTCAATTCTACGCAGCTTAGATAGAGACAACCTATTATTAAGAACGACTTGGTTCATTGCTTTCCCCTGAAGTATCTTGAGATATTTACACTGGACTTTAGCTTTGAAGAGATTTGTTCGTATAAAAATTATTATTTTCTAGAATAAAATTTTTATTCCTAAAACTTCTGGACAAGACTATTATTGGGTGGTAAAAACTCAAGCTGAGTTGAAAAATGAATGAAGATTTACATTTTTTACATTAAACGTTAACTCGACTTCAATAGGATGATCATTGCTTCAAGGCATAGCACTAAAGGCCAGGTCCACGAAAATATCCCTAGATACGCCCATGTCCATGTTCATGTCATAAGTGAAATAAACATTATTTAAAATGTTTCACTTAAATTCGTAATAAATGGTTGCAAAAGGAAAATGCTTAAGATTATATTTAAAACTTGCCTTTACCTGGATGGAAATGGCTAAGTTACATCTAAATGATTAACGTTATGTAGCCCATAGATAAATGAACTAACCAATACGAGAAGATTTTTTCAATTCGAACCACCTTTTCAGTTCCCGAGATTCAAAACAGACTCTTCAGCTTTATTATTTTTTTGGCAGAGTGGTCTTGGAAACCCAGAGTAAAAACAATCTTTCCGTTCCCATTAAGACATTGCGTGTTGAGTGGCGGAACTCAACACGAGAATCGTCACCAGTGATGAATGAAAATATTAAATATTTTATTCCCCCGAGTGGAAATCATTGGTTCTGAGGAAGAGGGAATCTAGTGTTAGGACACATCGTTTCCCACTTACCGCCTAATTTGGAACGCATTCGTGGTATAAAAATTCTAAGGTGGGCACCAGACCATTCTGGGGTGGGCATAGACCACTCGGCTTCTGTTCCTTTTTATGTCTTTTTTTGTAAGATATACCTACATATATCTAAAGAATATTTATTTTATTATATAATTTTTTTATTATATAATTTTGCTATTTAGAAAATTTCAAACGAAATATAAGGCTATATTTTACTCTTTAATACTTAACCTCTTTATCTATTTTTTATAAGCATATGTAAGTACTATGTTGTGTCTGACAAGATTTTGTTAACTAGAAAACAATCAAACACGATTATTGTTATTTTTCTTATCTTAATATATTATCACAAGGTCGATAACCTTAAAGGACTGCGAATGTGGGATATCGATAGTCTTTGTCAATTGTAGGCATGCCTATCATGCTCATAACTGTGTATCTGCACTTAGAATTCTGCTATTTCACACGCAATTATTATTTAAAAATAGCAAGTGCACTTAACCACTAGATTCTCTCCATCTCACGTACAATATCTATCCCAAGAGAAAGAAAACGTCAAAATTCTCAGTAATATTCATCCTTTAAAATGAAATATAATGAGGCAATTAATATATTTGTACAAGTGCTTAAGAACAAACACCATGTTCAATATAAAAATTCAATACTAAAATTTAATACTAAGTCGTAAGATTCACTCTCACCGTAACGCTGCAATATGGATATACGTATTTGCGTATATATCGTGGCTGTTCTTCAAGTAAGTATCTCAAAGTATCTTATAAGTACCTCAGAAGTATCTCGGGGATATCTCAATAAAATAGCAGAAGAACGTTACTGTAGTGATAGTGGAGTGTTATTTTGTGTTTGTGCTTATTTTAATAGTGTTTTTGTTGTTATTGTTATTTTTGTGATGCATTTTCAATTTTAATAGAATAGAATAAATATTTTAATTATTTTATTGAGTGCAATATAGATATAAATAAATACATTGGTTTCTCATAATTAAAAATATTAACTTGTGTCCGCCATTTTGTAGATATTACACAATTTTAATATTTTTTAATTAAATCTTATGGCTTTTTTTTCACAAAGAGGTTAAAATAGGAAATTTATCATTTATACTTATCTAATATCAAAGAATAATCATTAAATATTTTTGTCTTATAATGATTTAAAATCAACATATGGTCTCTACTTTTGGTATATCTTTAAGTGGTTTACAATGACTTATACAAAAACATGATGTAATTAAAAAAAATCAGAACTAGCAATATAAATTTTGATATTTGGAGGCTTAAAACTTAAGGCACAAGACACACAAGAGAAATTAAATTCAATATTAATGAATCGTGTTGATTCATTAATATTGAATTTATTGTATTTGTTTGCTTATAATTTGGTGAAAATTAAGTAGAAAGTGGAAAAGGAGAGTAGGTAGTACCAGTGGCGTAGCTGGGGGGGTGCGAGCGGTGCAGTCGCACCGGGCATCAAAAGGAAAGGGGTATCAAAGGCTACGATCAATTCTTTTAATTTTTTTTCAATCAAAAATCAAGAAATATACAAGAAAAATGAGAGAATAAAAATGAAAAATACAATTTCGCTATCATGTCAATCGAACATGAACTAGTCGTTAAAATCAATAGGATTTTGAAAATGTGGTTAATGACTTTGCTAGTCAAAAAGCGCGTAATGTTTTTTGCCTTTCTTAAATGTTTGCAATAATTTTTACCAAAATCAAATGTTATATCTTATATATAGTTATTATAGTCTTGAAGCAATAAAAAAATATATATCTACTCTACTGTGTTTCGAAATCAAATTATTTTGACCATTTTAAAGAGCATCAAGTCCTAAGCTGCACCAGGCACAAATACCCTAGCTTCGCCACTGGGTAGTACTAAATCCACTCTAATTATTCTGCTATATCTTTATTCTGCCATTGTAAACATATGTTTTAGAATACTATAATAGATTTTAATGAAGATTATATTAAATAAAAAAAAAATGTGATGTGTCACTACGTCGACATGATTATTTATTTAAATTATATTTATTATATTATTCATAGTCTATACAAAATATTATTTTTTTTGCAGATCTATGTGGCAGCTTCACCAGAGCCACTGCGTAAGTGTTTTAGTTTCTTTAATGTTATCTGTTAAAAAATTAAAATAGGAAAAGGAAATGGAATTGAATGATATCATGAAAATTATATAAAGGAGGTGATTTGACTAAAGTCAGCAGTTGAGGCTTCAGTTCTCAATTAGTGTGGTATAAATAGGTATCTAATATATGTTATATCCTACAATGACAAAACATATAGGAAGTAATCAAGGTTTACGAGTCAGTTTCCCGACATGTATAAAAGTGAAATACGGTTACGGAGAGAGACATTTTGGCTACACCATCGTATCTTATTTAAAAGAAAGAAAAAAATAAAGAGAAAGAAGGAAATCAACGCCGCGCTTTGCCTCGTTACCATAACGAAGAAATTAGGATATTAAATATTTCATTTCTTGATTGGGATACGAACCCACAACCTGTCACATTTACAGATACAAGCTTACAAGCCCCTGCACCACGACTGACCTCTATACAAATATGATATGAACTAGCGGCCCGCCCGCGGCTTCATCTGCTTAAGCTGCATGATTATTGATTTTATAACCAGAATTGATTAACATATATAATGACTTCTAATATGATTTTTTATTACTTTAATCTGTCATATTCTAATATGATTTTTTACTTATTTTACTACATTATCGTAATTTCTATAAGAATTGTTGATTGTTTTGAAAATACGACAAATGTAGATATTTGATATTTATAAAATATACATAAAGCTAATTATTTATTATACGCATATATTTTTGTAACATTACGTTCTTTTTACGTATGTTATGTACGTATCATCGTAATTATAAAACTGTGATAAATGTGCTGATGTCAGTGAATAATTTAATTTACAGCTGCTTCAGAAACAGCCTTAAATGTTAAATTATTGATTTGGGTAAGGAGTCATAATATTCTTTGTAAAATAACTGTAATGATTGCATATTAACTCCTGTACAGTTTTTAAATTAGTCACAAATATTATTAGCTAAATGTACAATAGGTAAATATGTAGTTATTACAGTGTACAATAGACAGTATGTAGAAAGGATGTTTTTAAGCATTTTTATATAGATTTATTTCAAACGAACGAACGAATCAAAAAATCTATGTATTTGGTTGATATCTCTTCTAAGATCAAATCGTTCTTTGTCTCTGTGTTGAATTAATTACGACTTAAACTTAGCTGTTATGATTTATGAAGATAGTCTCCATTAACAATTCAATTTTGTTTACTTTATTGTATAAAATATTGTATAATAGTGCTTCAAAATTATATATTTTTATCAACAGTTATATAACCAAGACGTTTAGAATGTCATTCTTTAGCCAGGAATCTTAACAGCGCGATTGCTATATAACATTCGTAGGCAAATAACTAATGCCTTGAGTTCATTCAAGTGACGATAATTTTTTTTACTGAACCGATTTTGATGAAACCAACTTTAATTGTTAAGTTGAGTTAAAACAAAGCAATTGGTGAAACTTTAAATAAATCGGGTCGGTACTTTCGAAGATTAGCGTGACCATACATATAGACAGACAGACAAGAAATTAAAAAAAAAATCTTTTAGCTTTCTATTATTCTTTTTAAGTCCCTCTATCTATCTCAGTCAAAATTACTAAATGTACAGACAAAATATTTTTACTGTCTTATTATATATAGAGATAATATTTAAGCTATTGAATGTTTTAGGTCCTCCGCATAATCTGGTAATTGTGCTACAGAAAAGAAGTGAATTAGGTTAGAATTTCGATAATTTTCATTATAGCAAGGTATGACTGTAAACGCGACGGTTTTCAGTTCAATTTCCACTCGGAGGAATAAATTATTTTAATTTCTTCGGTTTGATAACAACACAGAGCGGGGCATTGAGTTCCGCTTCTTAAAAATTGGATGGTGCTTGGGAACGGAGTACCATAACACTATTATAGTGTTACCTACAATAGGTACCCTTTGTATACTATGCTATATACCGAATGCAGCTTGGAACGTAGTGGTGGAGCAAAAGAGAGCCTTATCGGTTCCATCTGCTTAATCAGTTGAGGGATATAGTGTGAAGCTAAAAAATGCATAGAGAAGGATCAGAGCTTTTTCTATTTATAATAAAAAACATTAAAGATAAATATTAAAAGTACTTAATATTGGGTATAAAATTTAATAGATTTTTTTACAGATATACACATACCCAAGCACCATGGCAAAGCAGCGCACCACGGCGAAGTAGGGCACCACGGCCAAGTAGCACACCATGGCCAAGAAGCCCACCACGGCGAAGTAGCGCACCATGGCCAAGAAGCGCACCACGGCCAAGTAGCGCACCACGGCCAAGTAGCGCACCACGGTCAAGTATCACACACCGGCGAAGTAGCGCACCACGGCCAAGAAGCGCACCACGGCGAAATAGAGCACCACAGCCAAGTAGCGCACCACGGCGAAGTGGCGCACCACGGTCAAGCAGCACACCACGGAGAGGCAGCGCACCATGGTCAAGTAACGCACCCCGGCCAAGTAGCGCACCATGGACAAGAAGCGCACCACGGCGAAGTAGGGCACAACGGCGAAGTAGCGCACCACGGTCAAGTAGCGCACCACGGCCAAGTAGCGCACCACGGTGAAGTAGCGCACCACGGTGAAGTATCGCACCATGGTCAAGTAGCGCACCACGGCCAAGAAGCGCATCACGGCGAAATAGCGCACCACGGCCAAGAAGCGCACCACGGCCAAGAAGCGCATCACGGCGAAGTAGCGCACCACGGCGAAGTAGCGCACCACGAATTCAAACATGAATCCGATCATCAACATCATCAACATCAGACAAGCGAACACAATGCATCCGATCTCAGTGGGAATAACCTTTCAGACTCCGAATCTAAAGAATCTGAAGAAAAGCGGCGATATGCCCAGAGCAGTACTACTAGCGAGGGTTTGGACAAAAAAAAACATAGCTTTCTTAGTGATCTTCAAAAAAAAATTGATAATATGATAGGTGGTGCTGTATCTGCGGTTGGTAAGAAGAACTTGCAGAAGCCTATATTTATATTTTTACCTTACCGTAGAGCACTTTAAAAGTAACACACGTCACCAACAAATCTAACAATATTGAGGCCAGAGCAGGAAGCTCAGTATCTAACTGTAAATTTATGATTGTTGGTTCGAACCCCACTGGGGGGTAATTTTTTTTAGTCGAATTCTACTACTATAACGTAATATCTCTAAAAGAAGCAGAAGCATAATAAGATAAGTCGTGACGGAGGGGCACAAGCATGCGACTGTCGACAGGCTGTGGATTCGATTCCCACTAGAAATATTTAATATTTTCATTTCCTAGCTCTGGTAACAAGGCAAAGCGCAGTGTTAAGTTCCTCCACTCATCACGCAATGTCTCTAGAATTCTGTGGAAAATGGGGAATTGTTCCCTCTGCTTACTGTGCTATGTGCGGGATACAGTGTGAAGCTATAAAAAAAAATAATGAGGTTCGGTCTGTCAGAGGAGGGTAAGATGATATCATTTGTAACTGATTATATTTAAATGGAAATATTTTTTTTAATGTATCTTTTATATCTATAATTGCAGTAAACGCTGTCCATCATCATCCATTATCAAAATCGTTGAAGGATGCTCTTTATATGCATGGTAATTTATTTTATTTTTTATAATCTTTATTAATTATTGTTAAGATGGCGCAGGTGCACAAGTGTGTGTCTGTAAACGCGACGGTTTGTAGGTTCGATTCCAACTCGAGGAAATTAGATGTTCAGTATTTTTAGTTCTTAACTCTGGTGTCGAGGCACAGCTCTACTTTGAGTTCCTTCACTCATCACGCAGTGCTTCCAGAATTAGGCGGAGAGTGTGCAACGGAATATCTTAACTGTAGGTTTCCTGAGCCAACGTGCGGCCTTATATCGTGAAGCTAAAAAAATGAAGTACATTTATTAGGCAAAATCTAGATTGTGGAGGAGAGGAACAGGGGGTTGTAGGAAAATGACATTAATTATACTCATTTACTCGCTTTAGTAACAAAACAAAACATTGAGTGTCACTACTCAACATGCCATATTCCAAAAATTGGCCAAAAAGTTGACAACGGAATATGTAACATGTCACTAGATTTCCTCTGCCGAATACAGCTTGAAAAACAAACA
This sequence comes from Heliconius hermathena, assembly GCA_013403705.1. Classification (NCBI taxonomy): domain Eukaryota; kingdom Metazoa; phylum Arthropoda; class Insecta; order Lepidoptera; family Nymphalidae; genus Heliconius; species Heliconius hermathena. Next base: position 157,723 of record JAAIXJ010000256.1, on the reverse strand, counting down.
ATCAAGCAGAAATTTTAATTCTATTCATTTTTCAGATGAGAACGAAATACGAGAGGTACTTCATGAACTAACAGGTTCCAAAGGTAATAATTGTTTTATTATAAAAGCAAACATATTGCGAAACAATAAATAAGTAGGATATTTTTTTTTATTAATAATTTCAAAAAAGCAATGTCATCAACAAATTTATTTACTTGACACAACGTAGCGAAATTGTTTTTTTTTAAATTATATTTTTAACATTCTCATTTCTTCACTTTGGTGTTTTCGGCGGGAAGTGGGGAGCGGAGTCTTAACGCTAGGTTCCCTCTGCCTACCCTGCTGCATGCGGGTTACAGCGTGAAATTGAAAAAAACGAGGTTACCACGACTTAATCAATAAATATAAAAACAAAATTAAAATTTCCTTGAGAAATATAACAAAAGTAAAATAGTAATTTATGAACAGGCTGTGTCATGTTATTATATTTAAAATGTATCACACTTGTATAAATAATATATTATTATATTATATCAATTATGTGACGCAAATTAGGCTAATTATGTACATTAGATGTTTTTTTAATTAAATTTGCTGAAATTACTATTTGATTAAGGAGACCTTCAATTTTATAATAAATTGGTTCCATTGTCTTCTGTCATATCTATGTGTACGAGTATGTATGTAAGAAATCAAAAATTTTTCTTGCTAAATTAATTAATTAAATAATTATTATATTTCGAAAATTTGATTACAAATATGAACTTTAACAATTTTTTTATAATATTTCATAATAAAGTTATTATTAAATATTTATGAATATTAAGTAAATGAAAAATATATGTATTTCAAAATAAACATAAGTATATAAAATATAATAGCTTTGATTTTATTTATTATTGACTAAATAACTTTTATTGTTTAATATTAGCTATTTAAAGTAAATACAAGATTTAATTGTGAAAATAAATTAATAATAAAAGGAATAAGTAAATGAATAATTTTAGTTGAAACCAATAATTTATTTTAAAAATGTAATTGTATTATTCATCTATTGTCGTTGATTTTCCTTTTAATCAAATTTGAGATTTTAACTTAAGGCAACGGTGATAGCAACGACGATCGATTGTGGGTTCGATTACCACTCAAGGGAATTAATTATTTTTATTTCATCGCTCAACACTCAACTCGCAATAACTCGCAAATTGGTCGGGACTGGTCGAGGACGTGACAAATCCAGTATGTTAACACTAGGTTTCCTCTCTCTTCTTATGCGGAATATAGCGTGAAGCAAAAAAATAAACTAAATAACAATTAAATATTAATGTATAATTCAAATTATTAATTTGTTGTAATTTATTTCACTTTTAATATTAATAAAATGTATGATGATTATAACTTATATTTATATCTGTTTTAGATGAAACTGTGGCAGTAGCGTATATAAAGACAACTGCTGGATTACTATGTAAGCATAAGATTAAATATTTTATATATATTTTTTATTTTTAAATTTATTGTTTTAATAAAATATTAATTAAGCAGATATTTTGATAATATATCATTTTAGATTTTACATGTGGATAATATTATTTTTACTTTTGAATATATATTTTTCTCAGATCATACAGATATATATCAATTAATCAGATGCATCAGAGAATCAAGAGGAATCAAATTCTATATAAATTTTGCCAAAAAATTGGAAGGAACTGCTAGTAAGTAGTGTTTTTAACATACTTTTATAAGGTCGACTTAAACTATAGAATGAAATCTAAGAAATAAATTTGACTCGCTTGTAATAATTATATCCTCATGAAAATTTGGCAGTTATAGGTAGCTTACGTGAGAATAAATAATATGTATCACTGAGCTGGTGTGATGATGAAGCAAGAACTTGAACAGTGGAACTCTACAGAGGTAGATAGAGTTCTACTGTTCAGTACTAGTAAAAAACTTGAGTATAGGCTCGTATCATTTATAGCTACGAGCGTTTTCTGTAGAAAAGCGTGTTTAATAATTTTTAACTATATTATATATTTTTTATTCTTTACAGATATAAAAGTTGCAGTGCAATTATTAAGAATCTTTACGAGCGAACAAGGTTAGTAATATAATTTAAATAAATATTTTAACGAAGCAGCTCTACGCTTTTTCCCACATAGCTCTGTAGACAGAGGAAACGTAGTGCTAAGAAAGTCTGTTTGCCGCCGTCCGCCTAATTTTTAGCAAATTGTATGTCTAGTGGCGGACCTCAACAGGCCACTTTCACGACTATGACAAAACATCACTGGCCTACGTCAAGATGAGAATTTCGAGATGAGTCCGTCCAGAGATGGAAGGATAGGTACTCAACCTCAAGCACCAGAGCAACCACAAAGGAATTTCTTCTCAACTACTTAAACTGAAGGAAAACCCAGGATGTGAATGCGATCCTAGCATCGAAGAAACAATGTGGCACATAATCTTGGACTGCCCACGGTTTTCTTCAGACCGTATGAATCTAGAAACTTTAATTATCACCAAGAACGACCAAGCTTAGCTTCTCTGATAACAAACAACAAAAGGATCCCAAATTTCCTAGAGCTTTTAGAGAAAATTTTTAGATAGCCATGGCTAGAAACAGTTGTAGGATAGCCGCAAAAAGTATAACTAAGGAAGTTAAGCGCTCTTTCACACTCATCCAAAATCCTGCACCATCAACAGCTCAACTAACAACAATCCAGCGCTTTTTGTATAATGGACACATTAGTCCTCCGGGTTTGAAACTGAGACCCATAGCCATGTTTATGGATGAAGGTGAGGAAAAACTGAGTTTCAGCTTCTGTGTCGTAGGGCCGAAGAAATCCATCTACAAATTATATTAGGAAAGCAGATTTTGAAAGAGGTACCGTCACAGACCTACTAGGATGTATTCCAGCCTCAGCAAAGTCAAACGTAGTTGTGTACGAACATCGAGGACAAGATTTGGCTTTCTTAAGAGCAGGGAAAAACGACGACGCACAAAATCAAAACACCTCGTTATTGAGCGGAGCGCAGCGCCTCGAAAGGAAAACAGCCACGGAAGAGGGGCACTATAACAACCGGAAAAAAGCTAAAGAACAAAGCAAAAAAAAAATACCACCAACACTACTGAAACCATTACAAGAACTTATAAGGAAGAATATAATTACTAGAGCAGACAGAGGCCAAGTAACAACACCTGAAATTGAATGGCATCTTGCTGGAGACAAAATTATGAGGACCTTCGAACTCGGAAACGAAGGACTGCTAAGAGTGTTACTCGAAGAAGAGAAAGCCGCCATATATATAATAGTAATAACACATTGGAATATCTGAGGAAAATCCACGCAAATCTCTTTATATGGTGACTTACAGCGTGAAAGATGGCTTCGTATACAAAGATGACAAGTCAACAAGAGAAAATTCCTCACCCAGGTACACAACATCTTCGGACAACCCAATCTTTGTCATAGCTCGATGTACGGAGGTAGCAGTGGAACAAAATATACTTGACACTGCGCACACTATTCTAACCTCCAACAATGTCGGCCCAAACTTCGTTACGGTCATCAGTCAAAAGCTAGCGAGATCTTATAGATGTCCACTAACGTGACATACGCGCTTCACGAAGTTTACAACATAATTTACTCAGCCCAACAGAGGGCTCCTGTATCGTAAAGCGAGTAAATCAGGGAGCGAGTGCTCCCCCAACACTCTGTACGTAGTCCACACACAAGCAGAAAAAGCGGTCCTTATAAAAGAATGCTGATGTAGTAGATCTACACTGACGCCTAGGAAGACGCTATCGACAGGATCATTTGCCGGGCAAATCAAGTTTCCGTGACTACTAAATAATTTAAAACATATTAATTCTCCCGAGTGGGGATCGTATTCACAACCATGCTTTTGCTGTCACACTGTACTTAGACGGACATTTATTTTGAGGTGATTGTGTGACAGTGTTACAATACTATGTGAAATGTGTCAGTATTGATACATTAGAATAAGGTATTAGAAAAAAATATAAAACAAGGAATATTGAGGATATCTTTGTGCAGCGGCAAAGTCTCTAACTGTAACAATGGTTGTGGATGCGATTCCAATCCGGAGGGATGTATTATCTTTATTTCATCCCTCTGGTAGAAAAGCAAAGCGGAAGCGGAGCGGAAAGCTTACTCCGCATGAACCAAAAAACTAATTTGAGATACAAAAACTACATATTTCTTTATGAACTTCCAGATGCAGTCAAAGCGTTTAAGATTGTTCAACGTATTACCAGCTACTATGACTTCAACGGTATTATAGAGATTCTGCAGAAGGTATCGGGAAGAAAGAGTAAGTAAAGTTTTATAGTCTATTAAATATTTTTTTATATTTTGTAAAATACGATTGTGATAAAAAAAATAAGAATGATTATGGTTATGATTATGATTATGAAAATTATAAAGACGAGGAAAAGCTTCGATTAATTAAAAAAAATATTTTCTCACCTCAAATAAAACTGTATAATTTTATTATCTAAAAAGTTATTAAAAATATATTAAAATAAAACATATTTGTTAATTCAATACTAAAGTATTTTGACTTTTTAACGTTGATTTGCCCTATGTATTAAGGCCAATATAACAATATTAATCTATTACCCCGTCAATTGCGATTTTGCATCTTAGCCCTTATTCATAGGCGTTATCAATATTTTTATTAGGTTCTTTTGTTTATAGAACTTATCCAACACAAAGAAAATCAATTTAAACCAGTAGTTCCTGAGATTAGAGCGCTCAACTATAATGTTAGCTAAGATTTAGATATATCTATTTTTACGTGTTGTTTCAGACCTATCAGATATCTTAGAGTACTTCGATCATGAAGTGGAGCACGCAAAAGGTATATTTAAATAATTAATAGATGCTCTCGCTAAACAAATGCATTATGGGTTTGATTCCCGCGTTGTGTTCTCACGAGTGTTGTAATTATTGGGCCTAATAATGTAGGCCATTATGGCGCCGTGCGATTGTACGCCTGCTGTTTTGAGTTCACTAGGGAGAATGAATTATTTCCTATTTCCCCGCCGTTCCAAGATAAAACGCAGGGATTGAGTTCCGCCACTCAACACACTATGTTTTGGTATTTAGTGGAAAGCATAAAACAGTTTTTTTTCAGCTGTGTAGCGCACATGGCAGGGTAGGCATTAAGACATACCGTTCCCTTTAAGACACTTCCGTTTCCCACTTTTAGGCTAAATAGAGTGGTGGAATTCAATGCCCTGATCTGCCTCGTTGCCAAAGCGTCAATGAAAATATTATATACTTCATTTCCGAGTGGGAATCGAACCCACAATCTGTCACATCCATAGATAGGCGCTTGAAGGCCAGCGCCACGGTTGGCCTCTAAAATAGAATGCAAAGCAATGTAAAGCACTATGTTTTAATTTTTTAGAGAATTAGTAAATTATTTTAAAATATGAGGCCAGTCGTGGCGCAGAGACACAAAGTGTGACTGTAAAATTGCCTGCTTGTGAGTTCGATCCCCACTCCAGGACATGAAATATTTATTGAAATTTATAGTTTGATTTCTTCGCTCTGATGTCGAGGTAAAGCGTGGCGTTGAGTTACGCCACTCAACACGCAATGTCTCCAGAATTCGGCGGAAAGTGGAGGACGGACTAGGTTCCCTATGTCTACCCTGTGTGCGGGATACAGCGTGAAGCTGATTTTAATTAATTCTTTTTTTATTGAATAATTAGTTATTAGTATACAATTGTTTTCAGGTGTCGAAGCGGTTAAACGTCGAATTGAAAAAATTACGGGAGGCGATATTTCTGAATTTCCCAGCGTTTTTGAAGCTTTGAAATCAGAAATTGGTAAGTTAATATTTATGGTCTTTAGTTTTTTCATAATATAACATGTATAACTAAAGTAACTTTTGACTCATTCTCATTCTCCTTATACAAAACAGTAATTTTATCTAAATGTTAAAATTAATTATAACAATTTGGTATATTTTTATTTCATGATTTTTTTTTCAGATTGGAACCCGACATTTAATGTTTTAATAAGTGTAATGAGAAGTAATGGTAAGTTTTAATTAAAAAAAAAAATATAAAAGCTTTTTTATAATGTCTATACATAGTAGTGTGAAATCAAGAGTATCCATATCCGTCGATCAATTTAGCCAATCACAACTGGCCGACGGATATAGATCGGATGACGACTGACAGATGACGGATGACGGGTGACGGACGATAGATTGGAGATATAGAAGAAATTGTATTCCCAATCACTCTGGCTGCATTTAGAATGCAAAGTAATGTATATAAGAGAGAGCCTCATTTATCTAGTTCATAACCAATGGAGATTTTTTTTATTTTACTTGTTATTTCGGTCTTATAAAAGACCAATTTATTACTTTTTTCGGATATAAATGTTTTAAATAATTTTATTATAATAATATTTTAAACTTTATTTCAGATATTGGTGAAGCAGTCGTGGCTTTCAAGAATTTACTTAGAAAGAAAACGTTCGCCGAATCTATTAATGTTATAAAACAAGTTTGTGATTTGTCACGTAAGTCCCATCTTATACTATTCCTCCTCCTGGCATTAATCTCAACGTTTGCCAGAGTCTGCCTTTCGGCTCAATCTTTGCACGACCTTTAACGTCTTCGGTGGTTAGACCATTGGCTCTCATGTTCTGCATCACGAGATCCAACCAGCGCTTCCTTGGGCGTAGGCTTCCTTGGAAGTTCTCACTCCAGGGACAGGCATAGCAAGGTACTTCCATCCGACATAGTTTTCAGGCTGGCTCGCAACGTGGCCATAACATCTTCAATCAATCATCATGCGACGCTCTTGGAGCTTATCCGCTACGTCACGGACTCCAAGACTACTCGACAGAATGTGTTGCGTATGCGGCCAGACCGGGTTACGCCGCACATCCACCTCAGCATCTTCATTTCCCTGACGCCAAGTTCCCGAGTGTGCCGATATAGTGCCGGTCGTCGAACCGACGGGAATGATTCTCTTGTATGGTCTTGGATATGGTCTTGGTCTTGGATGAGAATTGTGTGTATCAAGACAGTATCAAACACTACATTGTATCTACCATAATTTTATTGTTTTTGTTTATAATTTGGAAATAATCTAGTGTCATGTCACTTCTTTATTGTTTGTTAAGTAGTGGAGCTGTTGAGTTTGTTATATATATACATATACATATACATATACATATACATATACATATACATATACATATACATATACATATACATATACATATACAGGTGGAAGCGTCGCCGCTTCCTTTTGACGAGAACAGCATATAGGATAAAATTAATCAAGATACCTCAACAGTTTAGACTTTTATCCATACTTGTATTCCATATGACGCTGTTACGCATAGATATCAATAGCGTAAGCACATATTACTACAAAAATACTACTAAAGGTTAAACAACTTTGATTTCGGAATGAGGCGTATGCGGCGGTTTCCCTTTGATAGATTTATGTGTGCGTGCGTCGTTCTTGACAAATGGTGTTTTATTTTCCAACGATAATTTTATTATTTATTTTGTTTGAAAAAAAAACACCTTTGTTCATTTTTGGGAAAAAAATAATTATTATTGTATTAGGTTTTTAGAGAGTAGTTAAAACTGGTTTCATTTAAAGTGGTGTTGACAAAAACGCTCTGTATTATATAAGATTATACGGTTCCGAATTTAATTTCAGATTTACGATACGCCTTGGAAGAACTACTACAAGAGACTGCTAGAGTAAGTAAGTATCAATGTAGATGGTAATATTTAATAAATTCAGTTTCCTTATATTTTTTTTTTAATATTCTAATTTATATCACACAAAACATAATATACAAAACAATATACGGGTATAAGAATGAATGTTAGTGCTAATGAACTTTTGGCCTTGTTTTTGTCTTAGTCAAGTTTTGTTTAAGTGTTATGCAGTCGAATATTTTTTTTTATTTTACACTATTTTCTTAGAATTTATTAGTTTCATTATTAGGATTATAAAACGAAAAAAATCATCAGTTTTATTTCTTTCTTGGGAAGGTTAATATCGTGAGGATCATTATCCGCTTTCACGGTCCACAACAGTAGGTTATCACTTTTACTCGTATATCTGTATATGTATCGTATCGCATTCTGACAATGGAAAAAGACAATAGTTGTGGGTTTCATCGCCAATCGGGGGAATGAGTAATTATAATTTTTATTTGCCTACTTTGGTATGATAAACTGAGCTATTTACATTTATCATGTCAACACGTATTGCTTAAAATTGAAACAGAAAGTGGACAACTGGTTCCTCGCTCTTATAACTAGCCAAAGCGCAGTTTTGTGTTTTAACATTGGGTTCCCTTAGCCTATCTGGGATGGTGGTGGGACACATATTGAAGCTGCCATTGGAGTTATATCAACTTACATATTTATTTTTTCTTCCAATTTCCAGGTCTAAAATTAGTAGTGGAAACACTGTATCGGATAACTGATAAAAATGAATTGGAGCATGTGCAAACTGAATTCCTTAGGCTCTTCCGTCAAAGGAGTGAGTATGAGAATATATATATATTTCTATTAAAATATATTTGAAGGAAGCGTGGAGTGGAGCAGCATGCGAGTGTCATCTTTGTTTATTTTCAAAGCTTTAAAGAATTTCTCAAGATTACATCTATGCTTTCTAGCTGCACAACGTGTAAAGGTTTTTTTAATGCCTTCTTCGGCCTTCTTTGACTTGAGTTCAATGCCTTAGAAATGAGAAATGGAGTGTCTTAACATTAGGCTCTCTCTTCTTAACCTGCTACATGTGATAAATAGTGTAAGGCAGAAAAAAAGAAAAAATGGTGCGCATTTTATTGCATTCCAAAATCTCAGCCTGCTGGTAAAGCAGGTACTGCTAACAAACACTCATTATAAAAAAATGTTGACATATTTATTACGTTCATTATTTATATGCTTATTCAATTTACTAAATTACTTTTTGAGATAAAAATACTAAGTAAAAAAAATATATACCATATATGGAGTAAAATATAATATTATAAGTAATAATATTATAAGTATTACGTGTAACGCAGTTACGAATAGACACCAATAACGTAAACTACTACAAAAATACTACTAAGTGATGCCGATCAGCCGCTTTTCATTCTCAAAAAACATACTAGAACGAGAAAGAGATATCTCTCGTTCTATAATACACAATTACATATTTTTATAAGAAACCTATATACATATATTTATACTATACCTACGACTCGATTTCGTGAATGAGGCGTGTGCGAAGTTGCCGCTTTGATAGGTTGGTGTGTGTATGCGTCATTCTTAACAAATGGCGTTTTATTTTACAACGATAATTTTCTTAATTATCGTCGTAAAATTGTTTGAAAAAATCACTGTTTCATTTTGACCAAAATCTCTTTTGTTTTAATTGTATTAGGTTTTTATAGAGTAGTTAAAACTGTTGTTTCATTTAAAGTGGTGATGACAAAAACACTCTGTATATTGCAGACATGTTTATTTATCAAATTCAAAATAAGAAAACGTAATTGAATAATAGAGACGACAAATATCAGTTATTAAACTGATCTTTTTGTATCAAAATTTTCCATTTTATTACTAAAATTCTCGGGTGGGCACGGACTTCCAACCATTATCATACCCTTAATAGACTATATTTATGGATTTGTAATTTAGAAATAAGTATTAACTATTCAAATGATTTATTTTCCAGATATAATAAAAGTATTTCAAGAGGTCAACAAAATAACTAAAAAACGCGATCCTCTACTATTTTTTGAAGCGTTAATGGATATAACTAAAACTACGAATTTGAATGACTGTTGTGAATCCGTCAAAGAACTAACATATAGAAATAGTAAGTAAAAAGAGTAAATAAAATCGACTGAATCACTAATAAAATTTCACGATGATCGTGGGTTCGATTTCGTGGAAATGGGAGATAAAATTGAAAGCTAAAAAATGTCTGAATTTATATTTAGGCTTAGTGGGCCCACTTAAATTCAACAAGCACCGTCAAGAATGGAGTGTCTTGACACTAGGTTCTCGTCTGCACTGATGTAAAAAAAAATGAAAAAAAATAACATAGGGGTTTTCATTTCCTCAGTCTGGTAAATAATACGGCGTTTTATTCTGACCAAATTATAGTGTCGTGTTGTATCCCGCAAATAACAGTGGTAAGCCGACTTATATTAAAAACACTCCGTTTCCCACGCTCCGCCGAATATTCGAAACATTGCTTGTTGAATGACGGAGTTCTACGCTGCCCTGCGCCTTGTTAAAAGTGTTAGGAAATAAAAATATTTCATCCACCCGAGTGGATATCGAATCCACAAACAACCACTGTGTTTGCGGCCATTCAATTTTTAAATTTAGATTTTAATATTTTTTTGTTTCCTTTCAGAGGCGGTGTTGGAATTATTGCATGAAATACAACAATACACTGGGAAAAGTGACGTTTTAGATATTCTCAGAAAATTAGTCTCCATTACTGGCACCAAGTGTAAGTGAAATTACTTATTTTTTTAAATTTAATAAGAATATAGAGGAACTCTAGTTTTTTTATAATCTAATAATAACGGAACGAAAAATGAGGAAGGAAATCTTGTTTAGGTGTTAGTTTAAATCGTGCATTACTTACATACGTAGTACACGAAATTCCTGATGTCACACTGCTGTATAAATTTAAAAAAAATCGCATAAATCTTTATTGAACTCCTGTTCGTCTTAATAAATTTACTTTTTTTTATTTATAACTAGCGGCTCGCCGACGGCTACGCCCGCTTAAAATATATGATTATTGATTTAATAAGCACAATTGATTGACAACTACAATGACTTCTAATATGACTTTTTTACGACATTATCAAAGAATTTTTGATTGTTTTAAATAAAAAAATACGACCATTGTTGATATTTGATATTTATAAAATATACATAAAGCTAATTATTTATTACACGTATATATTTTTGTAACTTTATGTTCTTTTTACCTATATAATATACTCTGTTAAATGTGCTGATGTCAGTGAATAATTTAATTTACTCATTCAGAAACAGCCTTAAATGTTAAATTATTGATTTGAAGGATTCATAATATTCTTTGTAAAATAACTGTAATAATTGCATATTAACTCCTGTACAGTTTTTAAATTAGTTACATATATTATATGAACGAACCAACCAAAAAATCTTTGTATTTACTTGATATTTCTTTCAAGATCGTTCTTTATCTCTGTGTTGAATTAATTACGACTTAAACTTAACTGTTATGACTTATGAAGGTAATCTCCATTAACAATTCAATTTTGTTTACTTTATTGTATAAAATATTATATAATAGTGCTTCAAAAATATATATTTTTATCAACAATCATATAACCCAGACCTTTCGAATGTCATTTTTTAGCCAAGAATCTTACCAGCGCAATTGCTATATAATATTCGCAGGCAAACTAATGCCTTGAGTTCATTCAAATGACGATAACTTTTTTTTTAATGAACCGATTTTAATGAACTAAACTTTAGTAGTTAAGTTGAGTTAAAGCAAAGCTATTGGTGAAATTTTCAAGTAAATCGGTTCAGTACTTTCAAAAAAATAAATAAATTCAAAAAAAATATTTTTGCTTTCTATTATTCTTTTTAAGTGTCCCTCTATCTATTTCAGTCAAGATTACTAAATGTACAGACAAAATATTTTTACTGTCTAATTATATATAGAAATAAGGGCAATATATTATATAAAAAAGGTTAATGCGAGCTTAGCGATATCTGCGGGCGAGATAAAAAAAATATAAATACTTAAAAAACAAAGAATTGTTATTTTTTTTAAATATTATTGTACTAAGTAATAGATATTTTCTAGAAATAATCACCAATGATTACGTTTTTTTCCAGCTCTCCGTGAAGCGTGGGCCGTCGTAGTATCGGTGACTGGCAAGAGTGGTATGTAAATTACTTAACTTATTAGTATTATTATTGAGGCCAGTCGTGGCGCAGGGGCACAAAGTGTGACTGGTTGAGGGTTCGATCCCCATTCGAGGAAATGAAATATTTATTCATTACGCCTACTTTATAAGGTAACAGTGAAAGAATGTCTTAAAACTAGTACTAGCAATGCTTCCCCCTCCCTACCCTGCTATATTGTGGGATGCAGCGTGAAGCTAAATCTCTTATATTTAATTCCCATGCACATTTTTACATACATTTTATACTACCTGTAACTTTGCTAAATGTCTGTATGTTCTCTATAGAATCGTAAACTTTGTATAGTTTACGATTCTATAGAGAACATACAGACAAACATCTTTTTTTTATATTTGTAAATAACAATTTCAGAAATCTTCTCGTTACTTCATACTATCAAGTTATATTCTTCGGCTGACTTCATCTATTTCTTCCAAACTCTTCTGAAGATCACAAATACTAACAATTTGCGATTGGCGGTGGAAAAGATAAGAGAATTGTTGAAAGTACATGGTATGTATTAAATGGGTTTACTGACAGATTGAGTTCGGCCGTATAATTTTATTTTAAAAGGGAAAATAATCTTAAAATATTTTTTATAAAGTTATTTTGAGGCCGTCGGAGCGCAACAGCACAATCAGACTTTAAACGCGACGGTTATGGTTTCGATACCCACTTGGGGAACAAAGCGTGTTAAGTCCCTTCATAAATTCATATAGCAAATAAATAAATGAAGGAAAAATATTAATATCCTACATTTTTTCGAGAAATATTCTAGGAGTAATCTTCTCAATCAATCTATCAATTTAATGTAAGCCAATTTTAATAGGTTTTAATTAGAAATGTTTCTTACAGGTTTCTTCGAATGGATCCATACTATTCACAACATCGTACAAATGGGTAAGCAATTATTCTAAAAAAAAAGTCCCTCACGCAATGCCTCCAGAATTTGGCGGAAAGTGGGAAACGGTGTGTCTTAACAAAACGTTGACACTGCCTACCTTGCTGTGTGCTCATACAGCGTGAACTAATCATTGTTTTTTTTTCTTCTAGATTTCATCAAATTCCTTGAAGCTTTTGCCAGTTTAAGTCCACGTTTCTGTAAGTATTTACTTGTAAAATAATTAAAAATAATTTAGTATATAAAACAAAAAAGAATCTGAGGCTCAGGAACACAATCGTACGACCGTAAACACGAAAGTATGGCGGAAAGTATGGAGCGGAGTGTCTTAACACTAGATTTTCTCTGCTTATCCGACTGTGTGCGAGATACAGCGTGAAGTTGACCTAATAATAAAATTTTCTCTTGTACAAAACAAAGTCGCACAGTAGACCAAAGACTGATGCAAAATAGTTGCATATTAGCGAAAACAAAACACGGCTAGTGATCATAGTAACTTATATACGCCGTGGGCTCTCCAAACGTTGGTATAGTTTTGTGAAAAAACAAACAACTTCCTAATATGAAGTATATTTTAAAATTTACCAAAGTACCGTACCTAGTAAGTAGTAAAGTATCATATCTTTTATACTTTTTCCAGTGCTAGAAGAAGCTATTGAGGTCGCCGAAGAGTTCACTAGGATTCACGGTACGTAGCCATTAGTAATTGTAATTTGCACTTCTTGAATGGACGTCGGGAATCCCAGTAAAGTTCTACCATACATTTCTACTTGTCTGTATGAAATCTGTATGAAGATGGATGGTGGAACAGCAACTAATTGTAAAAGCGATAGTTGTAGATGCGGTAGGCAAATGGAGGAATATATTATTTTTATTTTCTATTTGGTAAGACATAATGTCGCGTTGAGGTCCACTACGATAATTTGAAACCATCGTGGCACAGGGCATAAGGGTGCTGTTGTAAACGCGACAGTTTCGTGTTCGATTCCCACTCGAGGGAATGAATTATATATATTATATATTAATTTCTTCACCCTGTGTGCGGCGTTGAGTTCCGCCATTAAACACGCAATGCCTCCAGAATTGGGGGAAAAATGGCTAACTGGGTAGTGTTTACGGCTAGGTTTTAAAGTTTCCTCTGCCGGCCCTGCTATATTCATATGGGATACAGAGTAAAGTGAAAAAATCTTTTTATGTTATAATTATACAATTTAAAATATTTTTTTTCTGTGTCGTTTAAGCTGTAAGTCGTATCTATATTATTCTCATATCTCATTTGTATACGGTACTTTAATATTTTTTGTTATTTCCAGATCCAATAAATGCTATACGAATGTTGAAACATGCAACGAAACAAAACAGTAAGTAAACATTAAACATACGACATGAAGATATAGCCGATAAGATATAAGCCGCCGTGGCTCACCGGCACTGCATTGGAATGTAAACGTGAGGATTGCAGGTTTGAAATCGACTCGGGAAAGTGTGACTTTTTAATTTTGTCGCTCTGTTAATAAGACAAAGAGCGGTGGAGGAACTCCACTCAACACACAATATCTCGAAAATTGGTGTGTGGGGAACGGAGTGACTTAACATTAGGTTCATTCAGCTTTCCCTGCTATGTGCGGGATACAGCACGAATGCTTAAAGTACTGTACTAGCCCATGCATTTTATTATAGTCTAATTGCAATCATTTAATAGTATAATTATTCAAAATAAAAATTATTATCAATCGTCTCTTCAACGACAATTATTAGACAAACACAACTAAAGAGGTACTAATTAATTTACAGATATCCTCAGTGCGATAGAATATATTAAAGCTAAGAAATTTGGACTCGATACAACTACCACGACCACGACTACAACAACACAAGCACCAACAACTCAAGATCCTAGTCCATCTACAACAGAACAACAAAATCAATCTAACCAGCAAGAAAATGGCAGTGAACCAAAGTCACCGAATGAAGAACAACCTAACCAAACATCTCCGGCATCTCCTAATGACCAAGTACAAACTCCTAACGGAGAACAGTCAGATAGTAAGTCAGAATTGCCTAATGGTGAACAACCGGGCAATCAACCATCCACAGCTTCTCCAAATGAGCAATCACAATCTCCCGATGGAGAACAACCCAGCGCTCAACCATCAACAGACCTTAATGGTCAACCACAATCGCCTAATGAAGAACAACCGGGAGATCAATCATCCACTTCTCCAATCTCCAATGAGCAACCGCAATCTTCTAATGGAGAACAACCCAGTAGTCAACTCTCCCCAGCTCCTAATGATCAACTACAATCACCTAATGGGGAACAAACAGAAGATAAAAGTTCCACATCTTTTCCTAATGAGCAATCACAATCTCCTAGTGGAGAACAACCCAGCGGTCAAACATCTTCAGCTCCTAATGACGAACCACAGTCCTCTAATGGGGAGCAACCAGGAAATCAATCTCCAGCTTCTGATGGTCAACCACAATCGCCTATTGATGAACAATCAGGAGATCAATCATCCACAGCTTCTCCTAGTGGAGACCTACCCAGCGATCAATCATCCTCAGGTTCTAAGGGCCGACCACAATTGCCTGATGGGGCACAACCAGGAGGTCAACCAACCTCACTTTCTCAAAATGATCAACCACAATCTTCTAATGGAGAACAACCCAGTGGTCAACCATCCCTAGCTCCAAATGATCAAACACAATCACCTACTTGGGAACAACCAGGAGATCAACCATCCACAGTTTCTCCAAATGAGCAATCACAGTCTTCTAATGGAGAACAACCAAGTGATCAAGCATCTCCAGCACAAACTCCCGAAGAACAGAAACCTAATGGCCAAGCATCACCAGCTTCTCCTAATGACAAACCACAAATTCCTCATGATCAAAGTTCTCCAGATCAACAATCACCTTCGGAACAATCATCAGCAGATAAAAATTCTGAAAGTGAAAGCCAATCTGGGTCTGGACCACAACCTACTGCTCCTGGGAATAGTGGAAATAAAGGTATGATAATAAATATTTGCTGCTCTTAAAAACGTAAGTATTAATATTAAGCAGAGGCCTGGCCTAGCGTCTGAGAGAAAATAATCTAATCTTATAACAGTTGCATATTCGTATACCGACATACTACTGTTATAGATTAGATTACTTCTTCGCTCTGGTGTCGAGGAAAACGCGGCGTTGAGACCCGCCACTCAGCACCCAATGCCTCCAGAATTCGGAGAAAAATGGGGATGGAGTGTTTTAACATTANATATATATATATATATATATATATATATATATATATATATATATATATATATATATATATATATATATATATATATATAGCAGCTAGAAGTAGATTAAGTTTCAAATAAGTGTCACAAAAATGGATATAATTTAGACGATCTCCAAAAACATTTTTAAGACCCTAAGCCTAAGTACCAAGAATAATAAATAACTCCAAAAAAATTAAGTTGACTATATAAAGAGGATTCTGAAGTAATCATACTGTTTTAAGCATTTTTAAAGTGTTATTCCACATTTAGGAAAGAAAAATACTTATTTAGAACTAGGCACTCAGACCACTAAGCCATACGTTCTCATCAAGCTACGACGAAATTTTTATACGCTTGTCACAACTTATTTATGTTGTTAGCATCTCTGTAGGGTTGGACGCGAAGGCGCGTGTCTTGATATATATATATTCAATTAAAAACTAAATCTTATTACAATGTAGATATTTTATAAAAAGATTCAAAGATTCAGTTTCATTTATTATAAGTTTATCTGAATATAATCAAAATATATATACACTAATATAAGTTTTTCTTCTTTAGCAAGTTTATTATGAACAAAATATCCAAATCCAAATTATTCAGTCGTAGCGCAGCGGCACAAAGTGACTACTAAAACCGACTGGTTGTGGGTACGATCCCCACTCGAAGAGATGAAATATTTACTTAAATTTAAGTTATTATATTTCCATTCCTTCGCTCTGGTGTCAAAGCAAAGCGCGGCGTTGAGTTCTGCCACTCAACACGCAATGCCTCTAGAATCCGGCAGAAAGTGGGGAACGGAGTGTCTTAACACCGGGTCCCCTCTGCCTACCTTGCTGTATGCGGGATCCGGCGTGAAGCTGATTCAGTTTTTTCTGTATGTATAATAAATAGTTTCTATTGTTCCTCACGCAGAATACCGCACAGTAGGGTAGGCAGAAGGAACCTAGTGTTAAGACCCTACTTTCCGTTGAATTTTAGAGACATTGCATGTTGAGGGGCGGGAACTCAAAGTCGCACTTTGTGTTGTTACCAGAGCGTATATCAAATAATTATTTTCCAGACAGTCAATGTGCCTCTGCGCCATATTATTAGTATATCAACAATATAAAGTTAAACGTATTTTTAAACTTTTTAGGCAAATTGAAAGCTCTGCAAGTAAATATGAATTTGAAGCTACTTATATTGCCAGAAGGACCTAATAATAGCAAGAAGTGTTACTGCGCTTGTGCAAGTGAAGAGTCCCCAAAATTGGTACCATTTAAAGATCTGCCAAAAGAAGTTACTGAAAATTAAGTAAAAATAAACAATTTTATTAATATAGATAATTATCATTATTATAGAATTATATGATTATTATTATATATAAAAATGTAACTGAGCGCTGTCTGTACACGGAAGATATATGAAAAAAACTCTTATTGGGAGCAATTATGAATGTAATATAACCAAACACAATGAATTTTTAAAAAAAATTGTTAGTACGTTTGTGCACGCTAATCTGAGAAACGACTTAATCGATTTAAATGCAGTATTCAGTATTATGTTCTGGTAAACTTCCCACATAAACGCAGACACAGCCGCAGGCATAGTTTTTAATATAAATAAAAATATATTTGTAATAATAGCTTTTTCATATTATTTTCAGCTGATTTATGTAATACATAGTATTTTTATGGTGCAGGGAAAATAAAAAAAATTATAATTATTTTCGTTTTTTTTTATTCGTACAAATCCTTTTATTTTTTTAAGCTATTTCAGAACACTTACCGTATAAACTGTTTGCGTATAGTACGTACATTGCGTATGAAAATTTTGATTATTTTTAACAATGAATGACTTTAAAAAATCAAATAAAAAAATATTAAGATTTGTTTATCAATATGGTCCTCTAAATAAGGAGAAAAATAAATACAAGCATATGTCACTAAGTTCTTTTTAGAAGATGTTCAAAGAATATTTTATTCTAATAATGTGTAAATAAAACAAAATATGTTAAAACCTGAATTTGGATTATATTTTATATTATTCGCAAAATCATTAATCAATCTCGTTTCACGATTGGGTATTTAGTAAAAATCCATTGTGTCATGTACAATGGGTTTTTGATTGAAGCGATAGTTGTAAGTTCAATTTCCCAAACAATGTAAATTTTTAAATGTTTCTGACATATAACAACAACCTTTGTCTATGTGAAGTAGTTTAAAGTTAAAGAATATTAAAAATAATCAAATCTTCTTATTGACTAGCATGTTAGCATACAGACAGTTACACGGAATATTTTTGAAGCTGAATAATTTTTCACGTTATAGTGAAGGAAAAAACAATTAAAAACTACAAGTAAAAGTGCATAAAAACAAACAAAAGATAATTTCGTATAATGCGTATTGTAGATTAATTTATTTATATATACAAAAGAAAATAAAATCAAAACATTCAAAACTAAAATAAAATGCGTATAGAGGTATACTATTTAATCTACAATACACTTCAAAAATTCACAGATTGCAAAAAACGCCAAAGAAAAAATATTTAACATAAAAAAATAGAACAAATAGAGAAAACTGTGTACAATTAAATAGAGTGTTTAACAATAAATATTATTCTTAAAAAAAATTGTAAGTCGATAGCCCTAAAATAAAATTTTCTTTTACTTTCCAATAAATATATACAGAAAAGAAAAAACTTGACAAATAAATAATTATTTTTTCTTTGTATAACATGAAGTAATGAAATTTTGTGTTTTTTGTTTCCTAATTAAAGGAAAAATATATTACTAAGACATCTTTATTTGAATTTTTTATTTCAATTTTACTAGGTGATTAAGGACTATCGAAAAATAGCCACCAAAAAAATACTAAAAACGTATGTTTATTAATGATTAGCTATAATAAAAAATTCTATATTAAGACCAATTTCTTTACAATAATGGTGCTTGTTCTTATAAAAAAAAACTTATTTCTATCGGTGTTATATTGTTTTCTGATAAAGTTTAAATACTTTTTTGATAAATAAAATAAAAGTAGATAAATATCAGTGGTTAAAATAAAAAAGGCTAACTCTAATAAGTTTTTTTTTAAATAAAACGATTTTAACCGGACTAATCGCGTATATTTAAAATTATACATTTTTGAAAACCCGACGTTTCGAACACTTTGCAGTAGTCCGCGGTCACGGGTAGACGGGTAATCTCATTCATTTAAAAAGGCCAATTCTGTTAATTGCACAACAACATTTTTTACTATCAGCATATGTAAAAAATAAGTAATTCGAGAAAAAAGAATCGGTTTTTGTTTTTTTAATTATTGTATTGTCCATATCTATTAATCCAGTAAACAAAACACCCTAAAAGGTGTTTTTTTTATATACCATAACAAAAATATATGGAAAGAGGTTAAAAGTTATGAAAAGCCAAACATTTTGGCTATGAGAGTTCTTTTCTGTTTGTCCGGGCTAATCTGAACTGAACGATAGAGGGGGTTACGGAGCAACATGTAACCTTCCTGTCCCAAATTTCAGCGGGAAACGGCGTTCCACGTGAGGCTTCGCGCAGAAAAATTAAATAAATAATCGTATAGTTCACATGAGCGAAGCGAAGTTTTGTAATATGATGTCATATAAATCATATTTTCTTGCGCTTATTCCTCAAAACGGTAAACAATAAATTATAAAGCTAATTTATCATTATAAATCAACATTAAATTTACGCAGGCAAAGCCTTTAAAATTGTTGATTTGTTTAAAAAATCTTTTTGATCCCTGTTTAGGATGTACTGTTAAATGTATAATTTTTTCCTTAGTTAACGAATTGGAATTTCATAATAACAGTGTTGTCACTAGTAGTTAACATTTTAATCTTATAAAAAAAATCAAAAAGTTTCTGTTTTTATTAATCAACCACTGGCATTTACCTAAATTTCACAAAATAATGTCACAGTTAAAAAATACTGTGCATACATATTATATACACGTATATATTTAATTATTTAATATTCGATGTCGAAACATTTATTGTTTAGATCTTACAATATTTTTTTATTATTAAAAAAAAACTACGATTCGAGATTTTTCTGATAATAAAAAGATTAAGTGGGTTATAGTTTATCGCCCAATATTAATAATCTATCTCCTACGTCAATCTTCGATTGTTCCATATAACTATCCAATCTCTAGATTGGATAGATATATGGAACAATCGAAGATTGACGTTGGAGATAGATTATTAATATTGGGCGTTAATCAATGCCGATTATTTCGTTTAAAAAAAGGTGTAAATGTCATTATTGTGTGAAATATAAATAAAAAAAAAAACAAATTATAATAATTGGACTTTTGGATTTTTTGTGAAATTTTGGATTTTTGTAATAACAAAAAATGTATATAAATGCGGAAAAAATATCTAAATATTATTTATTACTTATAGGTATAATTCAAGAAAATGAATAAACGTTTTTTTATTTAAAATGATCGGCATTGCACTTCAATTGTTCTTTAATTTGTTGCTAATATTAAATACATACAATTGCGTACGATTTATTTATTATCTATTACAATTCGTGTAGTTTTCTATTAATTATGATTTCTTAAATTCCAATAAAAAAAATACACAGCCACATTTTTTGTGTCCTATCAATTAATACAATATAAAATACAAAAATAAAAAAAAGAATTTAAAAAAGAAAAGAATATAAAAAATATTTACATTTTATTGTTAAAATTATAAGTACTTTTTAGTGGACGTGTGTGAAAAAAAATATTCGAGAGATTAATTATGAAACAAAAGAATAAAAATCAATGAAAAATATATATTAAAAAAAATATATTTTTATGCCCATCTGGTTTATATTGACTGTAATAATTTATTCAATTTTATTTTATAAAAAAACGGGTTAAGTTCGAATCGGAATCGCCCACCGTAGCTCAAATCAAGTATCACCATAATCACCGTAGCTAATTTCAAGTTTGTAGATCAAGTTTGTAGAAGAACAACATAAAAATTGGCAAACTTGAGTTTGTGGGCATATGAACATTTTATATAAAATGTGCATATGATATATACTACAAATATAATTATATTATATTTGTAACTGTTCAGTTTTTTGGATTTTTCCTTTTTATTGTAAGTTCTCACTTTGTGTCAAATTTTATAAATTCTATGTCACCAGATTTGAACAATTCAGCTGCATACCTCGAGATAAATCGTCTTGACAGACAATAAAGTAATCCTATAAGGGTACCGTTTTTACCTTTTGAGGTATGGAACCCTCAAAATGTCTTATAGACAAAAATAAGCATTTTTAATAGTTTAATACTGCAATTTAACTTTTTTTATTATTATCAAAAATCAAAAACCTGTCTACGATTTGATATTAACAAATATATTTTAAATAGACAAATAAAAAAAAACATCAAAAGAAGTCGCCAAAAAACACGATGGGCCAAAAAATAAATTATTATAAAAAAATCTTATAAAAAGCACTATTTTTTATATTTGTCCGTTTAGTTGCTTTATAAGTTATATACAGTACGGTCGACGACTCGTGACCACCCTGAAGTTAGGGTTGGATAAGACAGGTCGACCGTACTGTACTTTAATATTTATATAATAATAATAATTCAAATCCTGTTTCTATCCCTTTCTTACATAAAAAGAGCGAAAAAGAGACAACGACAATAGAATGATAAATTAAAAAAAAAATCTATTTTTACGCTGTACCACACATATCGCAGGATAGGCGTTGATAATTTAGTATTAAAACGGTCCGTTTCCCCACGCATCACCCAATTTTTGAGAGATTGCATAGTGAGTGGCGGAACTTAACGCCGCTTTTCCGGCTTCCACTTTTGAACAACGAAATAAAAAATATTTTACCCCCGAATGAGAATCGAGCCGATAGCCGTATAATAATCAATAAGAAAAAAAACTGTAAATCCAGTTTATTTTCTTAATTTATCATTCTCTATAGGAATAATGTATATATTATATAGCTATGTTCTGAAACTTATTATAAAAAACAATTAGTAACTTTAAATCGAAGCACCGTTTGGTTTTTTATGAAAAATAACAATTTATTTTATATATTATAATTGTAATAATAATAATAATAATAATAATAATAATAATAATAATNATATTAATTATTTAATAAATTATTTTGACAGCTATTTTATATACAGATAATGCATAAATGAAAAAATAAAAATGTGCGTGTTTAAAATTTTAATAAAGAAAATTAATAATATTATTACCAGTATAACAGAATATTTTTCAATAATTATAAAAAAATAAATAAATATATCTACATTAAATTTATACAATGCCCATATTGATTTCATAAAAAAAATCACAAATAATAAAATGTCGGACGGAAATGTCAGAAAACAAAATGGCTGTCAAAATATACTTTTTTTAAACAAGTTATTATTTATTATATTATTAGGTTAGTTTTTGGTATAGGATATCTAAATAAATAGAAGCTAGTTACGAGTAGTATATATATTTACTCATTTGACGACCTATCCTTGTCATGTTCGTGCATAGTTCTTGATCTCTGAAAAAAATATATTGTTATTTTTTTTTTGCTTGAGGGAACTAGGGTTAAGACACGTATTATAAACATGTGATTAATAATCTTCACTTTAAAACATAAATAAAAAAATTTAAGATACCAAAAAAAACCCTGCAAATCTAGCAATCATTATCTTAAACAATAAAAATTTATACCTCAACACATTTTTTATATAAAAAATATAAATAATCACAAAAAAAACCACATAAACTTTCACCTCAAGTCGCCCCACCCGCCGTTTCCTTTAGTCAACTTCTTATTATGCTTCGCGCCGCCAGCACTAATAGTGGCAGTCACCCTATACGGATAGAGATGCGATTTAGCATCTTGTAATAACTTTTGCACTTTATTTATTACTGTTGAAGCGTTGCAATTCGATTTTTTGTGGTGAAAACCGCTGAAATGAAAGGAAAAATGAAATAGTAATGATAATGATAATAATAATAGAGGCCAGTTGTGGCGCAGGGGCACAAAGTGTGACTGTAAATCGACTGGTTGTGGGTTCGATCCCCACTCGAGGAGTTGAAATATTTACTTAAATTTATATTTCCATTTCTTCGCTCTGGTGTCGAGGCAAAGCGCGGCGTTGAGTTCTGCCACTCAACACGCAATGCCTCCAGAATTCGGCAGAAACTGGGTAACGGAGTGTCTTAACACTAGGTTCCTTCTGCCTACCCTGCTGTGTGCGGGATACAGCGTGAAGCTTTTTTTTAAATTGTACACCTATAAATTATATACACTAAAAAATAATGATATTAATTTATTTATAAAAAATAAAAATCAAAAAGTTATATTATACACACAAATACACCAAAAAAATATTTTTTATCACTCACCACTCCCCAATATGAAAAACCCGTGGACCTTTACACAAGATGACTTTAAACTTTTCCCTCCCAGGTCTATTTTGCGAGAGATGTAGCAACGAATAATCCCAATTGTAATCGTCGTATGCACAAAATTGATCTTCTAAATCCATTATACTCTCCCATACAGTTTTATTGAATACCATTCCCATGTTATGCATACTGGAGTGCCACGGGGTAATTTCCACCTTTAAAGTAAAAAAAAAGTTCAAAGCCATTCAGCGACAAAACTTTCGTTATATAATTTCTTTGACGTGACAACGTTAACTTTAGATCACAACATTTTAAGGGTTAAGACATTTTGTTATTTAA
This sequence comes from Heliconius hermathena, assembly GCA_013403705.1. NCBI lineage: Eukaryota > Metazoa > Arthropoda > Insecta > Lepidoptera > Nymphalidae > Heliconius > Heliconius hermathena. Next base: position 133,822 of record JAAIXJ010000256.1, on the reverse strand, counting down.
AGTAAAGCAAGTTAGTTGTAGTTATCAATATTTTTTTATTATTAGATAAATATTTAATAATAAAAAAAACTATGATAATAATTTTAGGAACATTCAAAATAAACCGAGAAAAAATGATTAATAAAATGATTCTAAATATTATTTCCGTGATTTTTAGTTAAAAAAATAAGCATCAAGCTAAATCCCGCACACAGCAGGGTAGGCAGGAGAGAACCTAATGTTCAGACTTTGGCGGAACTAAACGCCGGACTTTGCCTCGATACCAGAGCGAAGAAATGAAAATATAAATTTAAATAAATATTTCATTTCCTCGAGTGGGGATCGAACCCACAACCAGTCGCGTTTATAGTCACACTTTGTTCGATAACCCTCAAGGATTCTTAGTTCTTGTTCATTATTCCAATTAATTTAAAATATTGTACCAATATTAATAGTAAACATTCAATTTTAATAGAAGTTTCAATACAAATTCCATTCCTCAATGACTATTTACATAAGCAAACATAAACATGCTAAAATATATTAAACTAGGACTTAAAATCTAGTATTAGATAAGATTAAAAAGCTTACAATTAAATAAATACAATAAAAGTGTGATTTATTATTAAGCATACAGTGCACTGTACTGTAATAATAATTCATGCATGGGAGCCATATATCTGATGCAATTAAATTTAAAAAATAAGAATATACCGAAAAGGAAAATATAAAAAAAAGATTATAATTACGAAACAACATTATTATTATTAATAATTTTTATCATATAAAAATATTTAAAAATGGACTGATTTCAAAAGTATCATTAATTCAAATTTCTAAATAAAAAAAATCATACTTTCATCTTTACCACAAAAATGTGAAAAAAAAAATTAAAACTATTTTAATATAAAATATAAAAAAGTAAAATAAAGCACTTTATTATTTGAAAATAAAGCTTAAGTTTAAAAAATGAAAAAGAAAAACCATTGAAATTATACTTTTTTTCATATACACTTATTTAATATATATAAATATAGGCAAACTAAATATACATATAAATGTATATTCTTATTACAACGTCACTTAAGTTGTTAGCATCTATGTACAAATACAAATTTCCGCCACTAAAGAATTCTCCTTGCCTTAGCGTAGAATTATCATTTGACAAGAGAGCATGTTATTTATTATAAATTTTTAATATTTCTAAAGTATCCACATCCACATCTTAGGAAAGAAAAATACTATTTAAAAATGTATGAATATATTTTTTGCCTTTTTTTTTGTTACGTGCTAAAAAAAACTAGTACTACATTGCATTCAAGGCTAGCATTAACCAAGCTTACATGCATTACACAAATATTTTATTTAAAATAAAAACTAAATAATTAAACAAAAAAGAATTACAAATTTTATCAACCTGTATATATGATTTTATATTTATAATAAACAAAATAAAATTTACAACTTGCCTATTAAAAAAAAAAAGACAATAAGAACAAATAGTTTAGATCTACCTAATAATCATTATATCATCCTTAAACCAACCACAACCAATATAACCATTTAAATATAGAGAAGAATAAAAAAGGTTTAAATTTCTTCTTCTCTGATAATAAGACAAAAAGCACAGCGTTGAGTTCCGCCACACAGCACGCAAAATGGTACAATGCGTGGGGGGGGGGGACCGCCTTAACACTAAGTTTCCTCTGCCTAGCCTTCTGCATGGGGGATATACAGGTAGCTACAAAAACTAAAAAGAATAGAAAAAAATCTAAAAAAAAACAATCTTTTGCCACCTTTTGCGTACTCGAATATAAATTTGGATAGACTTGGTAGTTCCACTCTTGCTGTCTCTTTCTCCTCTCCTCGCTAACTGCTCTCACTTGCTGTATGTAGTTGAGTGTTAACTGCTTCTTCCTCTGTTTTTAAGTTTTTTTTTTAATTGGACACTTCATCACACATTAGAATATAGATATTATAAAAAAATGGAAAGCAGTCAAACTATAATATTTTTATATAGATTATATATATTATATTATTAGATTTATTCGTAATATAAGAATGTACAGTACGGCCGATGTGTCGTCGCTGCCCTGAAGTTAGCGTTTCCGAAATTTTGCGCATTGTCCATTTGACGATTTGTCACGATGTAAGTAATCGAAAGTAGGAAAAAATTTCAAACTCAAATCTCGCAGCCATCTACAGCTAATTTCAGTGCGGGCACCACTCATCAAACGTTTTGTATTACTCTGTCTATTTCAATATTCACACAAGCATCCATAGCCAGTAGCCATTTTTTAAATATTTGAATAAAAAAGTATAGTTTAGTTCTTTTATTATGATGTTCCGAGAGAAGTCTATAATTTTTTGAAACAACGATCTTTTAAGTTTTACATAGCATTCAATTTTTTTTAAATGATAACAAAACATTAGATTTAGAAGACTGTATTAATATTATATTAAAGACAGTTAAAAAATAACACTTATATAAAAAAAAACATTCAAAATTATATATTATTTATATCCAATCCTTATAAAAAAAACAAGAATGCTTCAATTATGACAGCTGTCAAACGAAATAATAAATATATATTATGTGGATTTACATAGATTACATAAAAACAACAATGTGCAAACTAATTTGCTTAATAGTTAAAAAAAACATAAATAATGTGTGATAGTGTTAATTTATTTCATTTTAGCACATTATTGTATGATAATAAATGAGTGAATGAATGAAAACCAAAAATGTTGCCATTAAAAAAAATTAAAGCTTTTATCATAGCACAGTGATACTAAGCGCATTATAGCGAATTAATTATGTAGTAGTAGTATGTTTTATCACATTTTAATAAACAATAAAACTAAATAAAAATAAAAGAACAGTTTAAAAAAGAATGCATATTGAATTATTGTTTTTTTTTTAATTACTGAACGCAAAGGTTGTAAATAGATAACGTCTAAATATATTCTTTTTATGACATATATTTTAGATTGAGCAAACTAAATAATATTGAAAGCAAGTAATGGTTTGGAATATTTTATTCAATAATATCTTCTTGTAAATTTCAAATAAAAATATATTGAATGTATGTCGATTGTATTAAAATTTTAATCTTTTTTTGGGGAAATGTTTATATTTATTATAAATTATGTTCATTTTACATATGGCAATATTTCTGAAATAAACAAGAATATTTAAAACAATGTCGTAGCATTATATTCTTTGCCTACTCTGCTATATGCTAGAAAATAAAACTTTGATTGGTCGAGGTCATCGTGTCGCAGCAGCACTGCGTGTGGCTGCAAAAATGGTTCGATTCCTACTAGTGGGAAAGAATTATTTTCATTTCTTCACACTGGTAATAAAACTAAGGGCGGCGTTGAGTTCCGCCTTAACACAAAATATTTCGCTTAACACTAGTTTCTCTCTGGCTACACTGCTATATGAAGAATACGGAGTGAAGCTAAACAAATTGTACCTACCTTATAATCAATACTATACTGTTACTATAGTATTGATGTCTTGAGATACGTCTTTACGTACGTCTTTACATCGATTACGTATTAATGACTACGATTGCCACTCAATAAAACTAATGTATACTTATTTTCATTTTCTCTAGTAGGACAAAGCACGGTGTTAAGTTCCGCCTACTACACAATATCACGAAAACCAATAAAAAAAATGCCGGCCGGTCGTGGTGCAGCGGCACGAAGTGTGACTGCAAAACCGACTGGTTGTGGGTTCAATCCCCACTCGAGGAGATGAAATATTTACTTAAATTTATATTTCCATTTCTTCGCTCTGGTGTCGAGGTTAAGCGCGGCGTTGAGTTCTGCCACTCAACACGCAATGCCTCCAGAATTCGGCAGAAAGTGGGGAACGGAGTGTCTTAACACTAGGTTCCCTCTGCCTACCCTGCTGTGTGCGGGATACAGCGTGAAGCTAATTTAATTTAATTTTTATTTTCAATAAAAAAAAGAGAATATCTGTAGGCTATATATTTGTTTAGTCTGTTATATGACCCAAAAAGTTCAAAAATGCACGGCGTTGATTTATACTAGCTAAATTATAAAACCTACCTTATCACTATTGCTATGGTACTGGTACGTCTTGAGATACGTCCCGAGACATAGTATTTCACATTGCGGGCAAGTTTTGTCTGCGGTCGAACGTAATAAATATAACATATGTATAAAATCCTCTGCTACATAGTGATCTTCTTCCAGGAATACTACCATACCTGGAATTTATTTTTTTTTTAAGAAAGAAAATACTTTTTTAGAAAACTACGTTTGAGGCCAGTCATGGTATTGGGTCACAAGTGCGCAAATGTAAACAAGACAGGTTGTGGGTTCAATCCCAGTCGGGAGAATGAAATATTTAATATTTTCATTTTCTGGCTCTGGTAACGAGACAAGGCGCGGCACTGTGTTGCGCCACTCAACGAGTGTCAAAGTGAGGAACCGAAGTGTCTTAATGGGGAATGGGATGTCTTAACACCAGGCTCGCAGATTACCCCTGACTACCCAGCTATATGCGAGATACAGCGTGAAGCTAAACACTGTCTCTATATACAACTCACCAGTATGCCCGATGGTACATTGTAATTGATTAAATATCCTGTTGGCCTTCCACCACCAGTGGTGTTTGGTTTGCGTGTATTTAGCTTCACGGTAGTGGCCGTGTAAGTCCGGGTGCAGAGCATTGATGCAATTTAGTTTTATTGCCCTAGAAATAAAGAAAATTATAATTTCAGTATATATATTTGATATTAAGTAAATGTAATCCGGCGTTGAGTTCCGCCACTCAATACGCGATGAGTCCAGAATTCGGCGAAAAGTGGGTAACGGAATTTTTTTAAGTGTTAATTAATTTCATTTGATCACATAATTATTGGTAAAATGAATGAATGAATAAATATTGAATGAAAACAATTCAACTCAATCATCATATTGTCATGTACTTATAATATTTACAAAACGAATAACAATTTGAACGTAGCGGAATTTGAGCACGCGCCTCTTGAAAACCGTCCAAGAGGTACGGGTTCGAATCCCGTATAACTAACTGTACAGTATGGTCAGATGAGAACATACTAAACTATTTTATTTTAGTGTTTGGGCGTTACATTTCATCTCATTATAAACTTTTAAAGAAAAAAAATATCTTACAAAATACACTAAATATGTATCATTATAGCTGTATATTTTTTGTAATCATCCGGTTCTTTAATACAAATATATGTATATAAATAACTTACTGTTCCAATTTAGCATCTCTTGGACAATCGTTGGGATCGACCCCGGGGAACTCCGCGGGATGTGTTTGTATTGAATAAGGGTAGAATATCTGCATAACCTATAATGTAAATGCACAATTAATCTAACGAAGAGAAAATTATATATAAAAAAAAAATGTAAAGATGAAAAATAATAAAAAATAAAGGTTAATAGATAATAGATAGGTATTATTAAAAATGTCTTTTGAACAATACCCAAACTTTTATGTAATTTGCAATATGTTCTTACTAATTCCAAAAAATATAAGAACCACCAATCAATTTCATCCAATCTTCGGTTATTTTCACTCTAAGTGAACATTGCGGACACTTATCTAAAGTACCCGAAACCCATATTTCGATACTACCCTCTTTCTCGCGGTATCTCTCTCTTACAGTCCATTCTCAACGTACCTTAGTAAAATCTATACTCCGAACTAAATTATTGATCTCATCATCATAGTAATCGTGTGAGAAGATCAGGAGCGTTTTGTCGATATCTCTGGCTTGGGCCAACGATACTATTAAATGCCTTAAATATGTCAGCCGGGTATGAACCTGTTGACAAAGTAAAAAAAGTTAAAACCTCTTTATAGGTAACAACTGCATTATTGTTATAAAAGTAATAGAAAACATAAAATAACAAGAAAAGTAAAAAAAAAATCGAATGAATTAAAGCCATGTTCTTTTTTTATTTTATTTTTAGCTTCCTGCTATATCTCGCACATAGCAGGGTAGGCAGAGTTCCCAGGATGGGAACCTAGTGTTACGAGGTCCCCTTTTCCGCTCCCATTAAGGCACTTCCGTTCTCCATTTTCCGCCAAATTCTAGAGGCATTGCGTGTTGAGTTGATTCTCAACTCAAGATTTCAAATATTAATTATTTAATTTCTTCAAGTGGAAATCGAACTCACAATCTATCGCGTTACAGTCGCGTTTACTGGCTTCAATTTCTTTCGATTTTATTTAGAATAATTAATGATCACAATTTTTTTTTTTTTGATCGAAATCAAAGTAACAACTCTATTCAACCTATAAAAATATAGTAAAAAAAAAGTATCTGTCTACAAATGACACCTCGAGATTTATGATTTATGACTGTTGTCAAAAAGTTTATATTTTATAAAAAAAATATATATGGAGATCAAATTACAATAGAATATAAAAATACTACACTGCAGTAAGTTTTTGATAAAATATTGTATTATATTATTTTAATTACAAGTGAAATTTTTACCAAAATTGTCATAAAAAAATCTATAAATTGACACACGAATCGATACGAAGTAATCAATCTATTATTTTGTGAGATAGTCTCACAGAATGTAGTGTAACGGTTAACTTTCGTTCATTTTAAATTTCCTGCTTTGACAAAACGAATCGTGGGGTTGAATCACTCCACCACACTCAAACATCTTAAAGTATTTGCTTTAAGTATCACTTATATTATCATTTGTTAAATTCTTACTCATCATTTTATGAGAATATCTACGTTTTGAGCATAATACGTACTGCGTTTTGAGCATATAAAATGAAATGAAGTCACTTAATAAATTGAAATGTCAAATTTAAAATAATTAAACTTTTTATATCATATAGATGGCAGATCAAGAGAAAGTATCTCAAAAGATACTTAAACCCAAAAAATTTGTAACTCCAAGACATGATCAGATAGAATTGGAAGAGAAAGAAGAACCTTATATAAAGAATAAGTATGGTCATTTTGTATACATTTCTTAGACTTACGCTATAGCCCGCATATTTCAGGGTAGGTAGAGGGAATCTAGAGTCTTGTGTCGATTCTCACTCGGGAAAATAAATATTTTATATTTTTATTTCGTCGCTTTGGTAACGAGGCAAAGCGCGGCGTTGAGTTCCGCTCCGCATTGCCTCGAGAATTCGGCAGTAAGTGCGGAAAGTATCCTAATGGGAATGGAGTATCTTAACACTATGCTCTGTACTTTCCTCTGCCTACCCTGCAACTTGCAGGCAGCGTGAAGCTATAGCATAGCAGTGTAGGGCAGGGTGCATTTCGTATCAAAACATCCCTTCCCCAATTTTCATCCGAATTCGAATCACTGCGTGTTAAGAAATAGAACTCAACGCAGCACTTTGTCTACCAGAGAGAAGCAATGAAAACAATTCCTTTCCCCCGAACGGGAATCGAACCAACAACGATTGCGTTCGTAATCAAAACAACAGACACAAAACTAAAAAGACTCATTAACATATTGTTTTTAGGAAACTAAATCCATGTCAAAAATCACCATTAACTCTATACGAACTGACCGCAAAAGTTGTGGATCAACTTCCTCTTCCGGAAGCTTTCAATTGGACCGTGGAAGATGTAGAAGAATGGGTAGATGTGGAAGTTGGATTACCGGAGTATAAGGCAAGATAAACATAGATGGTAGTATGGATAAATATCTCTCAGAGGTCATCGTGACGTAACGGTTGTGGGTTCGATTCTCACCAGCGGATATGATTTGTATTCTCGCTCTCGTAAAAAAATACGAACCGCGGCGTTGAGTTTAACCACTCAACGCGCAATGTCTAGACTATTGTATGGTCGTTGGGCAGTATCGTAATAGTAGGTTCGGCTGATATATGGTTAACAATGGGTCCCCTTTATTAACCTTGACATGCGAGACCTTCAAATTTCAAACGCTGACTCGCGCATACAATCTCTACTAACATTGTAAAGCTAGTTTGTTATTATATTGCTTATTATTTAGTAGTTACTCAATAATAGTATTAAATATAGAACAATTTATTTTGATGTTAAGTAATTTCAGGCATCTTTTAGAGAAAATTATATAAACGGCATGAGACTCTTAATGCTAGAAGACCCTTCGAACTTAGCAGCTATAAATATAAAGAAATTAAGTCATATACAGGTTGGTATTACACTAGAGTTGAGGTCAGTCGTGGCGTAGGGGTGCATGCGTGCAATTGTAAAAGCAAATGGTTGTGGATTCGATTCCCACGTGAGAACATATTTAATATTTGTATTTCGCCGACATAAAAAATATTTAATATTTTCATTTCCCCGTTCTGGTAACGAGGTTAAGTTGAGTTTCGCCACAACACGTGACGCCTGTTGAGGTATAGCGTGTTGAGTGCTAAATTGCACAATTATTTGTTAGTTATTTCCATTTCATAAAGCGGACGAAGCCACGAAACAAAACTACTTATTAAGTTCATGTTTCAGATGATAAACACAAAAATTCATCAACTATTTGGTACTGAATTCATCAAGTTCACCAGGAGCATAGGTCTTCCACCACGAAAGCCTATAACACACTGCACTTTCTTTAAATCCCGTACCGGACCTAGTTGGGGTGTACGAAAGAATTGGACTAGGTATTTTTTTTAACTTCACGCTGTATCCCGTTTATAAGACTTTAGGGAACCTGAGACATTGCGTCTTTCGTGGAGAAACTTAACACCGCGCTTTGTCTTTTTACCAGAATGAAATATGATAATGATTTATTTGCTTTAGTGGAAATTAAATAGCCATCGCGCTTACACTTAGACGCTGTCCCAATGCGCCACATCAACTTAATTTTTTTTAAAGAAATTTGAAAAAATATGACTTTTTTTCGTCACGATTTTGCATTAGTTTTTTTTTATTTTAGTAGTGACTTAATTGAGAATGTTCTTAACCATGACTGAAGAAAATATATTTAGCCGTTGGTAGATTATCATCAGCTGTTTTCTAAATAGTTGTTTACTTTTTCTGTAGGTGGTTTTTAGTTATGTATTTTTTTTCAGATGTGATATTCTACGTTGGATGAAAATTATTATGCCAGAACCTCTACACTTGGATCATTGGGACTTAGTTTGGTATTTTATTTTTGTTTGTTATTTCACATTTCAGACATAACTAAGGACGAATATTGTAAAATTAGTTTGTCGTTTAGAAGAATGAGCTATTTTTTCTACGCTCAGGTAACGATAACATGTCTAAACTGTCGTAATACTAGGTTCCCACTGCCTCAAAGCTGCTGCTTTTTTTTCCCTTGCATAACCTCCTGCTTTCTATCTACGTTTCCTACGCGTCGCACCTCTTATCATAGTACTACTTTAGGAAATTTTGAAATACATGTATTAATTAAAATCCATGATTAAAACATTGCAGGTATCAGAAACCGGACTTTCCGAAAGTGAAATTTGCAAGACTTGATAAGAAACCTATTAAATACGAATATATACCACATTATACGCCGACCCTTGATGTTTGTAAAGAAATAATGGTATGATTATATAATAGTTGAACTCATCACATTCACATTTTTAATAATAAACATTAATATAAGTGGGATAGCAAGATTATTAGAAATATATTAAGACACTTCGTTCATCACATTCCGAAATTCAAGACTCAGGGATCGGAGGAAATAAAAATAATTTCAATATATATAAACATTTATCCAAGTTGGAATTGAATCAAGGATCATCGCGTACATACATTTATATAATGTTTGACATAATCAGATATTATAACAAGAGTCGAATCGAGACACATAAAAACGAGTCCAGCCACGTTAGAAATAAAAACTGGCAACCTGAAGTTTGTAATATAATATTAATAACTTCGAGATACTTTTGAGCCCTTCACAACTTAGTGTAATTAAAGAAACACACAAGTATTAAAAACAAATCATAAATTTAGCTCAAAATAAAGTATTAAAATATCGTTTTTACTTAATATAAAGATAATTAAACATTAATTGCAGATACCACGCAAATTCAAAATACAGCAGAGCATACCACGTGACGCTCAATACATATGGATAGAGAACATAGAAGAACCACAAGAAAAGAAGGAGAAAAAGAAGAAGATAGTGCCCAAGAAGTCTAGATTAGTGCCTCAAAAAATTAGTTTGACTGGCTTAAGAGGCAAAGAGTTCATTTTGGCCAAAAGGAAGATGTGTAAACCGAAGTTTTTGCCTTAATTTCTATGCTAATCTATATACATATGTAAAGACCCTTCTCTTACTAAGCGAACGACAAAAAAAGCACAGATAACACATAGAAAAATAATATTTGACATGCAGATTAGGGAGGTTTTAATATTGTAATGCTGAAGAGTCTGTTTGGCTGGACGCACTAATCTGTAAACTACTGAATCGAATTGGAAACAAATAGTTATGTATTTTGTTACAAAATTTCACAAATATATATTTTTAGAGAAGTCTTCTTATTTTTATTAAACAAATTATTCCATAATCATAATATTTTGTATTATTTTTGACAATGCTAATATTGTGTTCAAAGGCCTAAAAGGCTGTAATAATAATTTAACAGAAAACAATATTTATATTGTTTTCTTTTTATTTATTAAATGACTGACAATGCACAGACAGTTCGCGAGCATTAAGTTTGAACTGCGTTTGTGTGTATTTACATATAACGTAGGTAAGGTCACTTGGGCTCTTGTACTGATAGTATGTCACATTTTTAATTCTTAAAGCTGGTTTCATCACTGGCTGATAAAGTCTCTGACAGCCTTATCTTACAGACAAGCTCTCTTTTTTGGTTTCACAGGTCTCAGATAGCAATATTAAGGCACTCTTGTCGTATAATGAGGGCGAAGCCGCTTATGAAGTTATCGACCCACACTCACACAATCATCAAGTTTACAATTAAATAATGACTAATGTTATAATAAGATAAACATCTGCTTCGAAGAATTGCTGTTTATCAGTTTATTCGACAATTACGACTTACGACAGACTTTTTAGACAGGCTTTAGACAATATCATACAACATAAATCATAAAATTTATAATATTGTCTAAAGAATTAAATTAATTGATGATATCAATAAATATCAACATTATCTATTTATCAACGAGTTATTGGTAAAGGAAGTCTTAACTTATTATAAGTGATAGACAGACTGCAGCCTGTTCAACCAAGATTAAAAAACACCGGCCATTATCTATACAAACGGCATTCATATTTGTTGTATGGGAGCTTCCTAAATATTCATTTTACTCTGTTTATTTACTATAGCGGCAAAAAAAATACATCATCTGTGAAAATTTCAATTGTCTAATATGATGGTTCAAAAGATACGCCTAGTGACTAACAGACTAAATAAAAACTGGCAGCCATGTGTTAATTGATTAAGAAATTGATTTGTATATTTTTTAAAATAAACCAAATATATTGAGAATGAGAAACTTATAAATATAACATATTATATTGAATTTAGTTTCACGGTATATATCGCATATGCGTCACAGGATAGTCAGAAGAGACCAAGTGTTAAGACACATAATCCCTCAAGCACCACCCAATTTTCGTGCATGCTAAGTGGTGAAACTCAACGCAGCACTTTTTTTTAACTTAGACCTTCATTCTGAGAGACACATAACTTGGCGACTTGACGCTTATGGGTATAAGCGTCTCGATTCTTTTGTTGATGAAGTCAAGAAGTATGTTATTTAAAATTAAACATTGCTCTCATTTAATTTTTAGGGTTCCATAAATTTTCAGGCAAAAAGGAACCCTTATAAAACCACTTTGTCGTCCGTCCGTCTGTTTATCTGTTATGAGCGTTTATCTCAGGAACGCTTGGAGATATCTAGTTGAACTTCAAACCATATACTCAAATCTACGGTTTGATCCCTTGATTTCGAAAAAATCATATTTCTACATTTACTTAAAAAAAGATATGGCCGTTTATTTCGCAAAAAACGCATATTTCGACACTATAAGTAGAATCAAAATTAATATAAACATAATTAAACATTAAGTTCTCCTAGGTCACATTATGAAATTTGGCAGTTAGCATCTACAGGTAGTACTGGTTCAGGAAAACATAAAAACTATACATTTGTGGTTAAGTCCTAAACAATTGTAGCCTTAAAGAGGGTAGGTCGCTAGTTCAAGTGAGGTATAAGATGAAAGGGTTCAAGATAAGCTTGAATTGCAGAAAAAACTCGAGACCTCCAAATTTTGTACGGGACTCTCGGTGGGCAAGTCGCTCGCGTATAAACGCGAGTCGGACTCGCCGGTTGTTTTTGACGAGATTTATTTTATATATCCTTAGTTATCGTTAATGCGTGAATTATTCGTGTAGGTACTTACTTTTTTAGGAAAAGTAAAAAAATCACCAAGAATTCATTATATAATGACTAGTTAATGACTACTAGACTACTACTAGAGCGCACGCAGCTTCGCCCGCTTAATGCACCCTTAGGAGTGAATTCTAAAAAACCACGAAACACGTGTTCAATTAAATATTTTTAACAGTCTGCATTAAAATTTTTATAAAAATCGGTGGCGATTTAAAGATTTTTTCATATAAACTTTCAATCACTTATTTGAACCCTTAGGGGGTGAATTCTAAAAAAAAATGAAACACGTGTTCAATTAAATATTTTTAAGAGTCTGAATTTCAAATTTTATAAAAATCGGTGCCGATTTAAATAAAATTCCATACAAATTTTCAACCCCTATTTCATTCCTTTAAGATTAAAACTTTTCAAAATCATTTCTTAGTGGATGTCCAGATTATGAAAATAAATATCTGTCCAAATTTCACATTTCTAGCATCAGCGGTTACGGCTGTGCGTGCGTCTTACCTCAGTCAGTCAGGTACATGTCCTTTTATATATATAGATTATTTACGAAAGTGATGAAAATAATGATTTTTAAAATAGGTATAGTATATTTTAGTCTTTTTTGTAAGGTCGTCGTTGGGGAGCGCATAACGTTTGAATGTATACGCACCGGTTGTGGGTGCCATTCCCATTCGGGGGATTGAAATATTTACATTTCCCCACTAGGGTACATATATACAAAGCACGGCGTTGACTTTCGCCACTCAACACCCAATGTTTCAAAAGTTAAGCGGTGCGTGGGAAAAGGAGTGTGTTAACACTTGGTTGCCCCCTACCCTACTTCAACAGGATACAGCTATAAAAAAAAATGGAAAATTGTTTATTAAATTACACATTATTGCCGACCTGCATTGTGTTGATAATCATTACAACGGTTACATACCTGTATAGCAATAATGATAGTGTCGTTCTGAACTGGACCGAATATATCCTTATTATATATAGTCTGTGCTTCATTAGCCCTAGTTATGGCCCGAAGTATGTCTGATACATTTTTGGTTGCATATTTTTCTGTTGCATTTGCTGTAATTAAAACAGATATATTAAAATATACAAATTTATTTTTATAGCTTCACGCTGTATAACGCATGTATAGCAGGAAGGCAAAAAGATCCTTGTATCAAACACTACACTTTCTACTTTCCACTGGAATTAAAGATATTCTAGTTGAGTAACAGAACTCAACGCCGCTCTATATCTTACCGGTAGTAAGAAATAAAAACAACACACACAATCACATGAAAATCGAATCGATAACCATATTGTTAACATTTAAACACTATTTACAGCACAGCACAGCTTTACGCTGTATCCCACTAGTAGCAGGGTAGACTGAACCTAGTGTTAAGACTCCGCTTCCCACTTTCCGCTGAATTCTGGAGGCATTAAGTGTAGAGTGGTGGAACTTAACGCTGCGCTTTGCCTGGATACCAGAGCAATAAAATATTGAATATTAAATATTTCATTTCGTCGAGTGAGAATTGAACCCACAACCTGTCATGTTTACAGTCACACCGTCCCTGCGTCATGATTGGCCTCAATATAATGTTTATATTTTATATCAATTGAATCAATTGTTCATACAATACAAGGTTTGTTTTGATCTAAGGAATTATTTGCAATTGAGATTAGAATGGTTCACTTACAGAAGTTATATACACCGTTTTATATTAGTAAATATGGTATCTATAAACATTTGAAGTGAACCGTGTGACTGTGAGCACGATAGGTTATGGGTTCCATTCCCACTCGAGGAAAATAAATATTTGATATTTTCATTTCTTCGTTCACGACACGACAGAACGCGGCGTTGCATTTCGCCACTCATCACACAATGCCTGAAAAATTCGGCGGAAAGTGAGGAACGGAAGTGTCATAATGAGGAACGGAGTGTCTTAACACTAGGTTTACAGGTTCTCCTCTCTACCCTGCTATGTGCGGGATACAGCGTGAAGCTAAAACTAAGACCCGTATTTATAAACCACTCTCAACTCTGAGATCGATCTTGAGATGTCATTTTCATTCATAGATTAATAAAAGGACACCTAAAGATCGATTTCAGGGTTGAGAGCTGTTTATATTATATATTATGGGCGTTAGATGTTTAGGACTCCAACGACTTTGTAATATAAGCGTTATTTACAACTTTCCTGGGACTATAGGTCTTTTATTAGAACAGATATTGTCCCAACTTATCTAGAAAAAAAAATCAATGGTAAATCCTTAAAATTAAAAAAAAGTTCTTACCACTAGCATTCCTAGAATGAACTGTCAGGTACTTGTGTAGCTCAGGAGGCACTAAAGCTAGGACTTGTTCGGACGTGTCGTTGGAATTCATCAACTGTTCTGAAATAGTAAAAAAATAGAAACGATAAAAAAAGTTGATTTCACGCAAATATGATGCCACCAACAAATAAAAATAAGATGGACAGTTATTTTGATTAACTAAAAAGTTATTTTCATCAGTAACAAAATTATATTCATCAGTAAAAAAGTTATGTTCATCAGTAAAAAAATATTATGTTAGGTCAAGTTTGTCGTTTATCTAATAGGAGCACAGTAGGTACATATCTTAGCATGTTTGTTTGCTGACAAAATAATTTTAGGAGCTGACCAAAATATAATTACTTACCTACCCGTTTAAATGACAACAATTAACAAATATAATATATAATGTAAATAAGCATATTAAAGAAAAACATACACGTTTTTTTGCTATGTAAAATTGTACCCATAATTTTGCTTTGTCACTTTTAAGACACTTCCGTTTCTCATTTTCCGCCGAATTCTAGACATTGCGTTTTGAGTAGCGTAACTCAACGCCGCGCTTTGTGCCAGAGCGAGGAAATGAAAATATTAAATATTTCATTTTCTCGAGTGAGAGTCGAATCCATAACCTATCGTGCTCACTGTGAGCACACGCCTACACGATTTACATAAAATAAATCAAAAAAATCTCAAAACTATTATTGAAGTAGGCTTAAATTTATATCCATATTTTACAGTATTTGAATGCGCAACTATTACCGATGTAAAAATCACATGGACATAATGGCGATAACGATACATAGTATTGATAAATGATAACAAACTGGTTTACAAATGAATCACGTTATATCAATTATTACATTTAATATACAGTGGAAGACACGTTCTCACGTCTGGGGGTACGATAACGATAAAGGTCTATATCTACTTATCTATACATATAATTAAAGTGTCCGTCTGTAATTTTAAAACGGAGTGTCTTAACACTAGGTTCCCTCTGCCTACCATGCTGTGTGCGGGATACAGCGTGAAGCTGATTTTATTTTTTTTTTTAGTAAATATATATTTCACATAAATATGAACATACAAACAAACACAATTAAAATAGCTTTCCCATTAGAATAGATACAACATATGTATGTATTTGTAAATATTTAGACTTGTGGCGCAGCGGCACAGCATCTGGCTACAAGCCCGACTGCTGCTGGTTCAATTTCCACTTGGGAGAATTAATTATTTGCATTTCCTCGCTCTGATACAAGACGAAGCGCAGTACTTAGTTCCGTCACTCGACACGCAATGTATCGAAAATTGTGGAGTACATGGGGAACGAAGGATCCAAACAGAAGGTTCCCTCTTGCTCTAGGTACAACATAAAGCTAAAAAAATACTTAACATAAAATACAATTACTCAAAAGGACACAACCCAAACACATAATAATATATACTCTTTTAGAAAAACACAATAAAATAAATAAAAAACAACATATAAACTTATAATAAAAAAAAATTAATCACATGTACAAAAAAAACGAAAAAAATAAAAAAAAGACCTGTCACTGGTTGTTCACTATCACTTAAGTTAGATAATAAAGTCCAAGTTATGTTATAATCTGAAAAAATATATAAAATCTCATTTTTTGCATTCAGTAATAAGTTTAAGTTTATTATTAAAACTTTGTTAGAGGCCAGCCAAGCGTGCAAATGTAATCGCGACAAGTTGTGGGTTTGAGTCCCGCTTCGGGGAATAAAATATATAATATGTGTAATTTCTGCCTGTAAGAGATTGCTTGAAGCAATAAGGCCGCCTTTGCATATATTTAATAAACATGTATTGTTATTGTTATCTGTATTTTGTATTTCTTTTGTTTTTCTGTGTGCAATAAAGTATATTCTATTCTATTCTTTGCTCTACTAACGAGACGTTGAGTTACCCCAAAGAAAGCCTCCAGAAATCTTTGCAAACTGGAGAACGGAAGTGTCTTAATACTAGGTTTCCAGGTTCCTAGAAACTGCTATGAGCAGGATACTGCGTGAAACTAAAAAAAAGTTTTTGCAAACGCGATGATTGTAGTTTCGATTCCTGGTTGTCCTGTGGTTTGTCAATCCTATGTGAGGGAATGAATAATATTTTGATAACATAGCGTACATGTTAAGTTCCGGCAGTTGGGCGTAAAGAGGAAAACGAAGTGTCCTAATAAGAGTCCTTCTGCCTACCCTGCTGTACAAAAAAAAGGCGTCAAGCTGCTTATTTTAATTTCCACGTTCTGAAAAGACATAGCGCGACGTTACCGCCACTCAACGCACATTGTCTCTGACAGCCAGAAAGTGGAGGGTGGAGTGTCTTGACACTAAATTCCTCTGCATACTTCAAGTAAAAAACAAATCAATTTATAGGCACCCCTGGTCGTTTTACAAGTGTTTAGTCCTTCACTGATAACACATATCACCAATATTGATAAGGCTAGTGATAACACTCTCACATAACCAGTTTATGATTCATACATACAAATATTTGTATTGATATTATGTTTATTTAGAGTTCAAGGAAAAAAACTTTGAACGTCAGTTTAAATTAAAAAAAAAAACAGATTTATATCTACATCTATAAGGATACTTTTCCTCCTCCAGTAAAAAAAGCTGCGTTGAATTCCGGCTTGATTGTAGGTGCAAGATGAAGAACGGAGAGCTAAGGCTCTCCGTGTTAAGACACTAGTGTCTTAACACTCCTACTAGTGTTAAGACACTAGTTTAAATCATATACTTAGTCGTCCCATAAATATTGTTACCAAAAATAAAAACGACTAATGTAATGTTAATAAATTAAGCGCATTTTGGAGAACGGAGTGTGTCTTGTCACTAGATTTTGTCCACCTACGCCGTGTTTGCCACCAAATGACTCTCACATAAATGAAAATGAAACATTGAAAATGAAAAAATTATCTCAAAAAAAAGTAATATTCAGTTTAACACGGTGTTAAGAAGATTAACGCGTGGTGTAAAACTACAGTGTACTAAAGAGTATTTAACGGGCTTAAAACTTATCTTCATAGTCCATAATCATTTTATATATCTTTATGTATATAATATAAATGTGATTTTACGAAAGTCGCGTATAAAAATCTCATTTACAATAATAAAATCAGCTTCACGCTGTATCCCGTATACAGCAGGATAGGCAGATGGAACCTAGTATTACGATACTCCATTACAACTCACATTTACAAAAATAAAAAAAAAACTTTAAAAAAATCCGATTCTACTAAAAAATTAAAAAAGAAACCCAAGTTTATTAGGATTAACAGTCGGGACCCATTGAAATTTTACAGACAAGGTGCTCTGTGAAGATTTAATTGTTTAAAGCATAGCTTCCTACTTTTTGTGCGCCTCAGGTTTGTTTGTTTTTTTAGTTTCAAAGGAGTCAGGTCTTTTTTAATAATATTTTTTTATTTTACACTTTTGAATACATTAGAATAAAGACGAAAAGTTAGTTTCGCGTTTCTTAAATTTTATTAAATTAAGGTAAATTTTCCCCAATATATCAGGTGAGCAGGGCAGTGTATAACAAAAGGGAATAAAATAATTATAAAATCTGGATTTTGTGTCTGATTTGTTGGTTTAAACTAAAAAAAATTGTTGGTTGGTAGGTATAAACACAAAATGTGTTATTTTTTTGTTTATAAATAGATTGTTATCGAATCAAGAGGATGATGAAGCCAAAACGACCATATTTAAAATTCTTCAGCAATTGAAATATGGGACAATATAAATATTCCCCAGAATAGTATTTAAATGGAAAATTTCACGATAGTGGGTATGTCATACGAATTCTGCATTATATTCGCATATTCGTGCATTATAAACAGAGAGACCTTAGTTTCTAGAAACTCCACTCTCCTAAAAAAAAAGAGACTAAGTTACCAGACTCACCTCCATCTTTGTCCAACACTCCACTCGAAGCCGACAACATGATCTGGACCCAAACGCAGAATAGTCCCAAGATGAGCAGAACGCGCAGAATGTAGCCATATTTTAGCCTGGGCATTTTTACTTCATACTCATTTTAGTTGGTTCTCTTGAGCAGGATAGCTTCATGATAGGGTGTTCAGTTCCATTGTTCTAAAAGAAGTAATAATTTTAGAATCATCTACACTAATATTTTAAAGCTAACAGTTAGTTTTGTTAAACGTGCTTACACTCAAGAAATGGAAAAAAGAAAGAAATGGAAAATATATTTTTGTGTTAGATAGTTATAGGGTATTATAATATACATTGTGTTAATGTTTTCAACGTACACAGTCTCCTCGAGTGTTACCTAGGGCACTTAGATTATGTCATATGTCGCACATAACCACAACAAAGTAATAGAAAAGATAAAAAATATATTTCTTGACATAATATATTCTTGGAGAAACGACTACATGATGTGAATTAATTATTAACATTCTCTCGGTCCCAACACTAATATTTCTTAAATGAGCCGAAAGTGAACGGAGTATCTCAACACTACGTCTCACTGCCTAGCTATAGCTAGCTAGCCCAATGTGAAACTTAAAGAAGGGATTACAATTTTTCTCTGAAGTGAATCGAACCTACAACTATCGTGGGTACTGCGAGCTTTACTTAGTTACTAACAAAACTATCACGCTATAAACGATATAACTCTGTAGTGCTAAAGTATTTGTCTTCGCACGCGAAAAAAAACAACGTGAAAAAAAATGTTAACTATATGACACTAACATTGTACGTATGCTGACTTCGTTCGATGTAGAAGTAGTACTTTTGTTTATATGAAAAATGTGTAAAAAAAATAACTAGTTGAATCGTTGAATCTATATAAAAGTCGTTAATTAAAAAAAATGCATAATAAACAAAACCCGACTGCAGAAAAATTAAAAGAAAAAATACAAGCAAAATAATGTATAACGATTAACAGTCGAGACCCATTTAGATTTTGAAGAGCTACGCCACGACAGCCTCAATATAATATAGATATAAAATTATAAAAATATATAAAGCTAATTTCAATTATGAGTAGCTACTCAAAGCTATAAGTTACATGAATGTTAAACGAAAAAAAAGACACAAATTTTGCCTCGTGGGATTCGAAGTAGTGACCTTGGCAGCCTACGCTATTGTCACCGTATTAAAACGTATCACATACAAAATCGTCTACAGATGTTGTCGATACGCAATAACAACCTCATAAATGCTAATTTATTTTGTTTTGTTCTATTTTTTTCAAATGAAATCTGTATCTACAAATATTAATATGCTAGCCGTCACCCGCGACTCTGTTTGTGTGGACTTTAAAATGAAAAACGGATGATCCCATTGTTTTCCCGTGTCAGTGAGAATTTGGAGAATTTTTCTCTTAGTGCCTTAGTACATATCCAAATCTTCCTATATGGTAAATTTCAAGTTTCTATGTCCAGTAGTTTCGTCATAGGGTAAAGCGATTTGTCTTGTTACTATTGCGAGGAAATGGAACGGAAATAAATATTTCATTCCCTCGAGTGGAAATCGAACCCACACTTGTCGCGTTCACAGTTAGCAACAAAAAAAATACAAACAAACAAAGCTAGGACGGATTCATTTTTACTACGTTAGCGTGCATGGACGAATAATTCAAATACAGCACTACTGAGATAAATCTCAGTATTAGCAATATGCAATTAACTTTCAAATCTAAAGTAAATTTGTAACACGTAATTATTTTTGTTTTACTACCCGAGGTAGCGATCACAGCAGGTACAGTGGGCTGCGTCGAAACAACAAACTTGACGTAATTTGGCCCATAGCCTTCCGCGATAAGTGGACTAACTATCCAAGAAAAAAAAGTCTTTTTCAATTCAAACAAGCAGTTCCCGGGATAAGCGCGTTTAACCAAACAAACTCCCCAGTTATATATTAATATAGATTCTTCTATTGATGTCATTAGAGATGTATATGAGTTACAAAAAAAATACTCTCGCAAAGAATGAAATCAGCATACTAGTGTTATATGTGTAACAATAGTTGTTGCCTGCAACTTTGTTACGTGGTTTTTAAGATGTAAAATGGAAAATACCGCTATTTTTCTTTTCCCGTAGGTATTCCGAGCTCTCCTCTATTAGGCCTGTATTTATAAATTGCTCTCAACTTTGACATCGATCTTGGAAGCGATGTTGAGAGGCCGTTTTCATTTATAGATTATAATTTATGAATGAAAACGGTATCTCAAGATTGATGGCAGAGTTGCTGAGATACAGGACGGTTTATAAATGTGGACCTCAGTGCTTCCCTATGCCTTCTTAATCTATATATGCTTTAGCATATGGAATTTTGGCATGTCATCTTTCTAAGATGGAGTTTACACTTTCATTCTGGCGTCAGTTCAGTGTATGATCTTGATCACGTATAGACTGATAGCTGACTGATGGACTGACGTGCGGTGCACGGTACGTCAGACTGACAATCAGTCAAACCGAAAATTTCAATTTTTTTATCATGCATACTGTAACTGATGTCTCAAACACCTTTGAAAACATTATTCAATAAATAATGCCTTGGCTCATGATGTGTCTAATGGTTAGAATCGTTTATAGTTGTAATCGTGAAGAACCCAAAACCTTTTAGAGATTCAGAGGTAACAGTATTAAGAATTCCATATTATGCCATTAGAAGGTATCGCTTTAATAAGATATAATATTTGCCATCAGAAGTTGTTCTTGTGTCAGTTATTTAGATAACTGGAAACTCGACAATATGACATTGTCATAACTCGAAGCTCGTCCGAAGAAAAGCCAAGAGCGCGTCCTATCTTCCTCTCCACTATAACTGCGAACTAGTTATAATAAAAGGAAGAAAGAGTACGGGCACCGCCCCGCCCCTACACCGTGAGTTCCGACCAGACCGTGGCTTTACAGTCATCGTTGAACCCTCCGAGACGTTTGTGTGTGATCTTTCCGAAGGTACTTGTTACGCTTGTTTATATTAAGATTGTATTAGAATGGTGATTCGTGATGTTGATTGATTTGTGAGATCAATATAAGTCGTTGGAACGAACGCACTACCGCTAGGCGGCCGATATGTTAAATAAACGCACGGCACACACCCCACAGTCGTGTCTCGAACCGTAGGCGGACACTACTACATACACCAGAGTTCCAGGACATAAAATAGCACCACACACCCGTATGAGACAGGCGGACACTACTACATACACCGGAGCTGGGACATAAAATAGCACCACACACCTACTAGTCGTATACCAAGTCGTAGAAGTGGTATATAATATGTCAATGACCAACGCCATACAAGCATAGCTTACGTATCGCGAGCGTACTGCGAGACGGCATCAGCCACGACATAGTTAATGTCGCTATAACAGTTCGCATAAGCCCATCACGTCAGCTTCCGCGACGTCAAGCAACATTCAATATCATAATATTGGTCAAAGATCACTTGGATCCACAATATGTGTCGCCCCTACACATATATTGCCTTTATAAGAAATTCGATCCTAAAAGATCGTGCCATCATAGGCTTCGAATTATTATATTATATTTATAATATACTTGGTACGAGTCTTTATGTGCATCATATTTATTAGTACCGTAGTACTTAAGAGTTCGACTCGACCGCTGCCTTCCAGCATCACCACCACCTATATAGACAGAACGACGGTCGCGACACTCGGGACGACAATACACGAACTCGTCTCGATTAATATGGTATTAAAAATATATAGTTTGTATTATTCATAATTAACTATGTTATTTATGTGTATTACCATGCATATTTTATTTTATTTATTTATTTATTTTTAACTTATACCCAAGGTACATACTGTTACAATACGTATGCATTTTAACAAGAAAGAGAATTAAATCTTAGTGTATTAGTTTTTTTTCACGTCTTATATATTAGTTTGGACTCTATTTTCTTCAAAATGAGAAAAAAATTGCAGCACCTCGTTTTATTTTCTCATTCACATATTGGGGATTCAAATTATTCCATAGAATAGGTAAAATGTTTATATTAAGAATAAATTCTTTCTCCGGGGCTAATGATTGAGAAGAGACGGCGCAGGCGGCGCAGGTGCCTGATATCAGACAGACAGCCTAATAAAAGGCTGTCTTGACATGACCGAACACACATTCAGTCTGGCGTCACTCCACCAGACTGACAAAAATTATTAAAATATTTAAATATCTCCATCATTCTGGATGATGCCAGTCGTGGCGCAGGGGCACAAAGTGTGACTATAAATCGGTATGTAAACTGGTTGTGGGTTCGATCCCCACTCGAGGAGAAGAAATATTTACTTAAGTTTATATTTCTAGTTCTTCGCTCTGGTGTCGAGGCAAAGCGCGGCGTTGAGTTCTGCCACTCAACACGCAATGCCTCCAGAATTCGGCAGAAAGTGGGGAACGGAGTGTCTTAACACTAGGTTCCCTTTGCGTACCCTGCTGTGTGCGGGATACAGCGTGAAGCTGATAAAAAAAAATATGGATCATCAGTCCATCATTCTGTATCATCAGTTCATCAGTCTGCGCTTTTACAGTCAGTTTTCCATAATTCTGACGATAACGATGGATTGAACTGACGCCAGAATGAGCGTGTCAACTTCGTCTAAGTCCAGTAGCCACGACTGTGCGTTGTCTGTCAGCATTTGAGGCCATCGTGACGGAGCCTTTGACTGTTAACGCGATGATTGTAGGTTCAATTCTCACAGAAATCCTCAGGGAATGAATTATTTTCATTTCCGATCTCTGGTAACAAAAGAAAGCGCGGCGTTGAGTTACGCCATGTCTCCACGGAAAGTTTCAAATGGTATAACACTAGGTGACCTCTGACTACCCTGCCTTATGCGAAATAAAAAAGCGTGAAGCAAAGAAGAATCAAGCCTTTTTGTATTTAAACGAAAAGTAAAAAATAATATTACAACAAACAAACCCAGGGTAAAACGGTAGTGTTGTACAATTATTATTTTTTTACGTTATTAGCGTTTAAGGACGAATAATTTAGCACTATTGAGTTACATTTGAATAGACACAGCTGTTCTTTATATAAATATTATTTTATATTGTACGTCATTAACGTTTAGGATGACCTCTGATCATAAACTCGATGGTTGTGGGTTCGATTTTCACTCGAGAGACAGAGGAGTGGAAAACGAAAGTGTTCCCTCTACCTACCCTGCTAGTCCGAGATACAGCGAGAAGCTAAAAAAATAATTAACATTCCATAGATTCTTTTACAGTGCTAATGGATACCAATACCGTTGCGTGGTTAGCTCGGAACAATGCCTGGGATTTGCAAACCAAATGTAGACTTAAAACATTACTTTTAATGCTTACCTAAACTGCTGACTTTAAAAAAGTAAATCCAACATTCTAGCACTTTTCTAATGATTGAAAGCTATTAAATCCATGTAATTTTTAAGTGGCACACGATAAGCATGATATTAGCTGATATTTTTTAAATTCTAAAACATTTTTAGCATAATAAATAGAGACGAGTAGAAGACATTTTGCGTGTTGAGTAACAAAATTTAACGCTGCATTGTGCCGAGTCAGTGCGTTGAGAATCAAACCCACAACCATCGAATTTACAGTCAGACGCTGTCCCACTGCGCCACGACGGCTGCAAAACATTGAAACTGGTTATTTGAGTAAATACCTTACTAAAATCATAACATCGCGAGTAGATAATAAGAAGCAGTTAGTCTGTCGGTACATTTGCCGCAATTACGATAATTCTCGGCGGATGTTCAACATGTTTTACTATAATATTGAAGATAATTTTGCCAATTATTATCTTTTAAACTGTTGTGGCTCAGTGGAATGGTTGTGGGTTCGATACAAACTCGGGGGTATGATTAAGTTTGTGGGTAAGTGGGTACATAGTGTACATAGTCTAACAATTTTCTACGATAAATGGACTATAAGCACATTCAGCAACAGCCACAGAAAAAGATATTTTTTTTCACTTGAAATCAGTTGTTTCTGAGATAAGAGTGTTTAAACAAACAAAATTTCCAGCTTTAAAAAAAATTAAAAAATAAGTAAATGATTAATAATAATAAGTATGTATAAGTATAAATATATAGTACTAGAGGGCGCGCGCGGCTTCGCCCGCTTATTAGGAGTGAATTCTAAAAAAACCACGAAAAACGTCAATAAAATATTTTTAACAGTCTGAATTTAAATTTTTATAAAAATCGGTGGCAATTTAAAGATTTTTCCATATAAACTTTCAACCCCTTATTTGAACCCTTAGGGGGTGAATTCTTAAAAACCATGAAACACGTGTTCAATGAAATATTTTTAAGAGTCTGAATTTCAAATTTTATAAAAATCGGTACAGATTAAATTTTTTTTCCATACAAACTTTCAACCCCTATTTCATCCCTTTAGGGTTAAAATTTTTCAAATTCCCTTCTTAGTGGATGTCCAGAATATGAAAATAAACATCTGCCCAAATTTCACGTTTCTACCATCAGCGGTTACGGCTCTGCGTGCGTCTTACCTCAGTCAGTCAGCACAAGTCCTTTTATATATATAGATAGATTATTTTCGTTCCTACGTGCTAGTAGGACAAAACGCGGCTTTAAAATCTGCCACACACATTTACGGATTCCAGAACCATTTATATATTAATTTATAATATTTTATATAGTGCGAAAGGACCCTAAACTTAAACTACGGAAAAAAATATAATGTTACCATTTTTTCCCTAATGTCAAAACATAAGGTCGTGACCTAGAAACAAAAAAATTGGGTCAATACAGCACAACACTGGTTGTGAAAATTTAATATAATTTTAATTTTAATAGACTAGCTCATTTCACCCGTTTGGACTACACTTATATTATATGCATGTAAAAAATCTGCATGTTGCATGTACCTGCATGTTGTTGTATCCCACATGTAGCGAGCGCGAGGCACTTTTTAAAAAAAGTTAAATTATAGAACCGAATATTTTAACATTCTCTCAGTTAGTCTCTCTGGTTACCCGCTGTTTGCGGGATACACAAAAAAATACAATATAGACATTTGGCCAAAAGTGGAGAAAGGAGCGTCTTAACACCAAAAGTTTCTTAGCATAGTATGCGGGAAAATAAAAGATTTTATTTTTTGCTTCACGCTGTATCCCTCACATAACAGCGTAGGCAAAAGCAACTTGGTTCCTATTAAAACACTTCCGTTCCCTATTTTCTACGAGGAAATGAAAATATTAAATACATTATTCCCCCGATTGGGAATCGAACTCACAACCGCCCTGTTTACAGTCGCACGCTTGAGCCTCAAAGTGTGAAGTGTTTTTTTTATACAGATATGTAATTCTGTATCTTTATAAGTTAATTGATAACTATTATGAAACTTTATTTCAAGTGTTAAATTATCCAAATAAACATATTTTTTAATCTATTATAATGATTTATTACCAGTCGCTACCTACAGTTATCATATTAATATATATCATCTAACTATACTAATAATATAAAGCCGAGTTTGTTTGGTTGATAACGCGTTCAATCTCAGGAACGCATGGTTCGAATTAAAAAAATATTTTTATATCAGTTTATTTATCAAAGCACTATCAGATATATTAGATCACGCCAATAGTTTCGATGGAAACTGTCACTGTTCCTGCGGTCAGAGTTACCTCTAGCATTTAGAATGTGCTATACACGACTAGTAGTTATTATTATTTGACCACGCAAGGAAAATTAAACGTAAAAGCTGGTTATCAAATACTTTCTTTTAGCTTGACGTTGTATCCCGCACATAGCAGGGTAGGCAAATGGAACCAGGGAACCTAGTGTTAAGAGAGTCAGTTCCCATTAAGACACTTCCGTTCCCCGGCGGAACTCAACGTTGCGCATTGCCTCGTTCGTTACCTGAACGTGGAAATGAAAATATTAAATATTTCATTTCCTCGAGTGCGAATCGACCGTACAACTTGTTGAATTTATAGTCACAGAGTCACACGCTTGTGCCCCTGCGCCACGACCGGCCTCAAATACATGTCATATACTATCAACCTTATCACTGTAATAACTCATCATTATCATCATTCATCATTATTTCATTTAGCGGATTGACGATTCCGTTTATCATTTCAAAATGACAATAAAATAAAAACACATGTCGTTTTTTTATCTTATTCTTAATCTTCTTCTGATTTCGATTTCGACAGTTTTACCAGACCGAAGTAATAAAAGTAACTAGCTTAACACTACGTTCCCTCTACCTACTCTGTTACGTGTGGGATAAAGGGTGAAACTAAAATCAAAACTACTTTCTTTCTCTACTTTTTTAAACCTTTTTCATAGCGGGAAAGTACTCCATTCCATAGAACGAGTATATGCAGTGCAGGCAGACATTTATTTAACACGCTTTTATTAGGATGACTTACTATTATGTATTATAATAAAATGTAAGAAACAGAATAAAGCGAAGCAGTTTACACGAGTTTACATACACTTTATTATTGTAACGTGGTGTAAACAAATTCGTATAAAAGAGAGTAGTTCTAGGTGAAAAAGACTATAAGAACAATGAAATTGTGTCAATTCTTCAGGGGCGAGCTACTCTCGCCTCTCCGCGCCCGGTGACGCTGTCAAGACCAGTCCAGGTCAACAGCATTAAAGCCAATTCGAAAAAAAAGTTAATCCGGGCATTTGCTTGTAGGCAACGGCCCTTATTGGAAGGAAACTCGTATAAAGTATTATTATCAAGTGACACAACATTTTAATACATTTACGAATTATTCTGAAACATATATCAACTACTTTCTTCTAATTTCCAATAATAATATCAGCAAACTAGTCTGATGATGGAGCCAGAATTTGAATAGTGGAACTCTTCAGAGATAACTAGAATATTATTCGAGCTTAGGCTCATATAATTTATAGCTCCAAGCACATTCTACAGCACTTGTACAACATTATTTACAGTTACTCTTTAAGCCTATTTAGATTCTTCATATGAAACATGAGCTGGTAATCGAACCCACAATCTCTTTCACACGGACCGTTATAGCGAAACGGTTATTGACACTAACTAGTTTTTATTAGATAACAGATGAATAAGCAAATTGATATCTATACTAATTAATATAAAGCTTAAGATTTTTGTTTGGCTGAAACCCACTAATCTCAAGAACTACTTGTTTGAACTAAAAATATTTTTTTGTTTTGTATAGTCCATCGAGGAAGGCCATATAGGCTATGGCCAATAGGAGTGGACAATGAAAAATAAATACCTTTGTGAAAAACGTATAAAAATTTGAACGTAACAGGATCTAGAGTTGTCTTTCCTATGTTTGAAACATATATTTTTTTTATTACAAAAACATATTAAATATTATAGATAATCATCAACACACAATATTACATAAGAATTTAGTAAAAATAGAACAAATCCATAAACCGGTTATTTATTATGTAAAGGTTGACTTAAAAATATCAGTATAATGAGATTTTTATATGCGATGTTTATTGAAAGAATAAATAAAAACAGACCCTCATGGCGCAACAACATACCGTCTGACTGTAAACTAGACGGTTGTGGATTCGATTCCTATTCAAGAAATGATATCCACGCCCTGCTAAGAATCAAAGCGCGGCGTTGAGTTACGCCAATCAACACGTAATATCTCAAAAATTAGGCAGTGCATGGGAGACGGAGTAATCTAAACACTGGGTACCTACCCTCTGTCTATCCTGCTATAGAAGCAAATTAATTATACTACCTAGGTACGCTACTCTCCGTGTGACTTTGGCCATTTTAGAAGATTAATAAATATAATTAGTTTAATAGATGGGTGGAGTTTTAAATGAACGCGCGCTTTGTTGCCTTTTTTTATCTACATGATAAACTAACAACAGGTTGTAATAAAATGACAAATCTCGCTTCGATCGTCAATCATCACCTCGTTCGCTGTTACAAATAAAAATGTATTTTTTATGATATTCTTGTCCATAAATATAACGGTCAACCATCATGTTATGGGAAGCGCGGCGTTCAGTTCCGCCACTCAATACCCAATTAAATCGGACTTCGACGGAAAGTTGGGAGCGAAAATGTCTTAATGGAAACGGAGTGTGTGACACTAGATTCCCAGAGTGTCTAACACCAGGATCCCTCTGCCTACCCTGCTCTATGTGTGGGATACAGCGTGAAGATAAATAAAAACAATTAATATGAAACCTTTCCGTTATTGTACGCCTTAAAATAAGACCCTTTTTAAAATAAGACAACGAAATTACAACAGAAAGAGGAAAAATCGAGATTTTCCATTATCACAAAAATATTGCTATATACGGAAAAATAGAAAAGTATAAAAAAAATTGCGTACGAGCCAATTTTATTTCTTTTGATTAAATATCAATGAGTCTGTTTTTCTTATGAGTGGCCTAGATTCGAACAAGTTACCATGAGTTATATGACCTCGACTCATCTCAACATATTATTACATAACGTATTGAGTAAAATGAAAGTGTGTAACGTAATACATACATAATATAGTAGTATAAATATTTGAGGCCGACATGGCACAGCGGCAGAGCATGTGATCTGTGATCGAGACGATTGTGAGTTCAATTCCCATGCTCTCGTGAGCATGAAATATTTCCTCGCTCTGGTGACGTGGCAAAGCGCGGCGATGAGTTCCACCTCCCAACACGCAATGCCTGCAGAATTTTGCGGAAAGATGGGAACGGACGTGTATTAATGGGAACGGAGTGTTTTAACACTAGGTTCACAGGTTCCCTCTGTTTACTCTCTGTTCGCGCCTCTGCGCCATAACATGTAATTAATTTAATTAACATTATCATTGTCCTCCAAAGAATTTTATTTTCATAGTCAGTACAACGAGTTTTTTATATATCAATGATCTATTATTTGCAATTATTATTCTATTGTTCTGTAATTACTATCAAGTATTCTGTCGTGTCGCAGTGGAAAAACATATGTCTGGGTGTGGGATCGATTCCCTATCGACTGAATTGTATTTAAAATTATTATATTTTCATTTGTTTTAATATGGCAAAGCAGTATTGATTCCGGGTGGAAAGTAGAGAGTGTAGTGTAAGATATGCTATATATGCTACTCCGCTATTTAAGGGATACAGCGTTAAGCGGGATACAAAGAGAGCCTATGAAGGTTCCTTACTTTTTGGTGAAGTACATACATATGCGAAAAAATGCGTAAAGCTAAAATAAATACCAGTAAAATCCTAGTAATATTATAAATGTCAAATATTGAATGAATAGTTGTTGAACTCCCGCAAAAATCACTCAACGGACTTAGAAGAAACTTTACAGTGATACTCGTATAGCTTATACATGAGAATAACATACAAACTACAATTTATATAAATATTTTTTTAATTTCACTAAAATGAACAATAATTTAAGCGGGCGAAGACGCAGATGGCTCTCTATTATTATGTATGCGCAAGCGCAGTAAAGGTCACCACAAGGGCCTTTAGAAGCTATAGAAAAATGTCATTGTTTGTTTTATATTAAGGACACCCTCCGTATATAGGCGGTTATTTTAGCTTCACACTGTATCCCGCAATGTAACAGGATGGGGAAAGGGAACCTAGTGGTAAACACTCCGTTTCCACTGCCCAATTTTCAAGACACAACGTGGCGGAACTCAACGACGGGCTTTATTTTGCTACCAGAGCGAGGAAATGCGAGCGAGTCAAATTTAAACCTACAACCGTCGCATCTACAGAAAGACGCTGTGCCTGTTTTCAAAACAACCACCTCTTCTAGTTAACACGACGACTAAGCTAATGGTGTGATATTGATGAAATTTTATTTTAGCGAAATTATAAATAGTCACGCTAACTACATTTTATCAAATTGGGTCACAAGCGAATTCAACTTTACATATTAATTAGTTGAAATATATATATATATATATATATATATATATATATATATATATATATATATATATCAAATAGATTGTTTGTTATACATTTCACAGCTTTAAAACCGGTCAAGTGCGAGCCGGACTCGCCCATCGAGGGTTCTGTATCAAAGTTCTGTATCTTCAAGATTGTAGGTCAACGGTAAATAAAACTTATAAAAGTTGATAAACTTAAGTTTGCGGACAAAGTTTATGATTTTCTTTCAACATTTTGTATGAATTGAACTATAATTATAAGTAAGATCTTTGATTTTCACGATTATTACACATTTTAAATGAAATGAGGTCAGTCGTGGCGTAGCGGCATGAAGTATGACTGTAAAACCGACTGGTTGTGGGTTCGATCCCCACTCGAGATAAAATATTTACTTAAATTTATATTTCTATTTCTTCGCTCTGGTGTCGAGGTTAACCGCGGCGTTGAGTTCAGCCACTCAACACGCAATGCCTCCAATATTCGGCAGAAAGTGGGGAACGGAGTGTCTTAACACTAGGTTCCATCTGCCTAACCTGCTGTTTGCGGGATACAACGTGAAGCTGATTTTTAAATGAAATCTATTTAACTGGATTAATCGCGTATATGTACTAGGTATTATATATCTTTGGAGACCCAACGTTTTGAACACTTTGCAGTAGTCCGAGGTCACGGTTAAATAGTTTCATTTAAAATGTAAAATTAAAAGTTTGTAATAGTTTTTCTTTGTAATATAAGTATAAATTTCCAATTCTTTTCATTTTTTTATTTGATTGTAAGTCTCTCATTCCTTACCAAATTTTATAATTGTAATTCTTTGGGAAATACCCTATAGATTATTATGACGCGGGAAATAAAATTGAAAAAATATATCACTTATTTTTAATTTGAAATGAAATACAATGATTTTTTCTTTAAAATACCAATATTCTTTTCCTTTATTATGTATAGTATAGTAAGTTCTCACTCCGCGTCAAATTTCATAAATGTAGGTCCACGAATAGATTTTGATTATGAGGCGAATCTATATTAATAGATATAATAGAGCGAAAGAGTTTGTTTGTTTAAACGCTAAGATCTCTAGATCTAACGGTCAGATTTACCTATTTTTGTTTTGTATAAAAGCTACTCTCCTCAGGAGTGCTATAGGCATTACAGTGTAAGTGTTAGTTAACCTTAAATAACGGAATAACAATAATAATGAACGCCATCGAATTGCATTAAGCGCGTGCGCTGCAAAAATAGTTAAATATACAGTAGTACATTGTATGAGGAAAATATTCAATTTCATTAGTTCTAGTAAAGAGTCCGCTATACCCTATATCTATCTCTTAGAAATAAGTCACAATAAAGCATTTTTTGACAAGAAATAATAAAAAAAATTAAGGTGATATTTCATCGTTTTTTATTTAATATGAATATTGAAACTTACAATCAAAAGTTATTCCATCATCAAGAAGATAAACTTCGCTTTCGTAATATTTCATTTGGACTTATGCTTTTCGAGAAAATGTAAAATAATAATAATAATTCAACGCTCTGTTTACGGCCGCAAGCCTAAGGTTCGACTCCCGCAGGGGACGCCCTTGCCGCCGATGACGGCTCAAGCAGCCACGCAGTGCTTGCACTTTCTCATAATTATGAAAACAAGTTGTTAATGATTGAATGTATCAATCTGTTGGCAAATGCAGTATAATAAAAGAAGATGGTATGCGGGCGAAGCCACGAGTGGGCCGCTAGTATCATATAAAATGCTTTTAATTGTGTTGATTCAAAAGTTTGATTTTTTTGCCTATCACTGGAAGAAAATAATACTGCGATGCGACGAGAAATGCTATAAATAGTATTAAATTTAAAAAACTAAACAAAAAGAAAACAACCATATATGACTAGGTATAAATGGGGAAAATTGTGTTAAAACAGTAATAAGGATAAACCACTTGTGGTTAAGATGATTTATAATTTCTTATTACAGTTTAAACTAAAATGTAAATTATTTAAATAATTTACAATCTTTTACCTGCAGTTTCACCTCTGTGGTCAAATGGCAATTACTGATTGAGTATAACAAACAACACATTCTTTGTGCAAGAGGTCACTCTGGCTGTGGGCAGTGTGTTATATTGACACAATATAGCCTTTCTTAATAAATGGCAAGAAATAAGCATACAGGTTCGATTCCTCCTCGAGGGAAAGAAATATTAAAATTTTAAATTCCTTTGCCCTGGTAGCAAGGCAAAGCATTGAGTTTTGTTAATTAACAGGCAATGCATCAAGAATTCAAAGAAAGTAGATAAATATTTGGTTCTGCCTATTGGGAATTGAACCCACAACCGTCACATTCACATTACAGTCATGCTCTTACAGCACAGCACCATAATGGCCTCAACATAACATGTTTATCATAATGCCCAGTATAAAAAAAGCCCCAGTTAAAGTGGCATCAAGTGTTTATCTATCTAAAGATAATCAATGGAGTAATAGATTTGAAATTCTATTTTAAATAGTAGTATCTTACGAGACACATTATTATTATTAAAAATTTGCACAACATAAACTATGTTGTGCAAATTGAAATTAAATAATTATCTAATTCATTATGCTTTTAAATTCAATATATTTAAATTTATATTAAGAAAATGGTACTAAAGATTGTACATGTCTTTTTCTGGATCCTTTATATTGTTTATTTATGAATTTTGAAGATTATTATTATTTTATTTTAATTATTGATTGATTTAATTTTTTAAATTATTATTTTAAAAAAATTAAAAAATATCATTGTAACAATCGTCTAAAGAAAATTAATAAGAAAAGATATGTTATGTAATTACTAACAATAAATTAAATTACGTAGATATATGAAAAATACAGTTTCATTAATAATGTAATAATATAGTTAATGAAATTGTGTTTTCGCAAAAAATATAAACGCAAATGATAAAATATTTTTTTCATAAATTTATAAATCAAAATACTTGCATATATAATATATAAGTTATTATTAATAAAATACAAAAACTTACCTTAAGCAAAGCGTCGTTTAAACACCAAATTTATATATAAAACTATAAGAATATTACAGCTTAGGAATATTAATGTAACTCACAACAACTAAAGAATAATTAATGTGACATAATATCGATTTACAATAACAATGAGTGTATATAGATCTATATATTAAGTTATTTAATAAGTATTAACAAGTATCAATCGCATAATTATCATTTATAATATTTTTTGTGTAGATACTGTTGCAAGTACTTATAACTGGATGTAAATTATGAATTTAATATTTGACGTGATATATACTGTAAATAGACAGTTATGTTCATGTGTTGCTAGTATTTTTTTGGCAATATCAATATCAAACTAAAAAAAATATGCTAGTAGCCTGGCCACACATGTACAAATATAATATCAATAAAGTACATATTATCAATAATATTACGTGTGTGTGGCCGGAGTATCGAGATTATTGTTAATTTTTAGAAATTTTGTTTTTGTCACGGCAATATCGGGGGGAGGCAAGGTTATTGTCAAAAATATTGTCCTGTGCAGGTGCGCGGCAATGTTTTAGTTGAAAAAATGGCTTTATAGGACGCTGGCTACATATGTACAATAATATTATCAATAAAGTATGTATTGTCAATAATATAGTTGTGTGCAGCCGATATTTCGATATTGTTTGAGATTTATAGAAATTTTTGTTTTTGTCTCGGCAATATCGGGAGATAGACAGGGTTAAAGAAAAATGGGTTAATAATTAGATAGTAATATTATATAATATTTTAGAAATTAGTTAATTTATATCCTAATATTATTATATTTCATATATTTACAAAAAAAATTACAATGAGGACTAAGCACAACCATTTAGAAACATTGAACATTTGGAAAACGGGGAACTTTATAAGGAATGATAATATATAAAGATGAATAAATTTAGGGCAGAAGAAAAGCATGTGCGAAGGGAAACTGTCCAGGCCACATTCACACATTGGTCCCTGATTTAGGCTAGGTGCACAGACATACATATGCATGTAAGCCCAAGGCGCAAATGATAAATATTATAGTTGATATAATTCTTTCTTCAGTAAATTTGAGAAAAAAACTAAGGTCGCCTCGGGATATTGGATTGAAAAGTAGTATGGTATGGTGTACGGTATGGTACGGTATGGCGTTCCGAGCGTGCCAGAAAAGTAGCATAATACTTACCTTTCTAAGATTTTGTCAATTCATAGAATTTAGTTTTTGACACATCCAAATGAGCTTGTACAAGAGACAACAGATCCTGGGCCAAAATAGAAAAGTGATCTATAGTGCTACACTGGATGGTCGATATATTTTTATTCTGTAATATTTTTTACGGTAGGTTGTCAACTTGTCAATGTCAAATAATGCATGCAATTTGATCAAGGAACATATACTATGAATTTGACGTTTCTTACTTGTTTACATGAAAACGCCGAAATTTATATTTCGTTTATTTCCATGTTTAATTAGTGTAAAATAACTTATGATGTTTAAATATTATATCACGTTATTTTTTATTTAACTTATTTCATATACTATTATATATCGTGAACTACTTTATAAATAATTTTTTAGTACTTAACCTATACAAACAGGTAAATTATTTGGATTTTATTGAACTTTTTATAGCCCAATGTTACATAATATTATGTGTACATGATGAATCATCATATCCACACCTTATAATGATTTAACAAAAAAATATTATCAATGTTTGCAAAATTCTGAAAGTATATAAAGATTACATGTATCCATACCAATATTATAAACTTGAAAAGTTTGGTTGGTTGATTGCCACACTCTTAGGAATTGCTAGGTCTTAATAAAAAAAATTTTGTTATGTACTCCTATTTACTAAAGAAGGCTATAGGCTATATTACATCATGTTAATCATATTGATGTAACATACTGTACCAACAGAGTTACTTCCCGAATTTATTGTGTCATACAAAATTTTATTTAATACCATTATACTATTAGGACTTTGAATAAGTTTCAAAAAACAGCGAGCGGAAATTTGTAAAAATCTCCCTACAGAGATGCTAACAACATAAATAAGTTGTAACAAGCGTATAAAAATTTCGACGTAGCTTGGCGAGAACGTATGGCTTAGTGGTCAGAGCGCGCCTGGTCGGTTTCCAGGAGGCGCGGGTTCGAGTCCCGTAACTTTCATATTTTTATACGTTTTCTAAATAAGTAAGACATTCCATTCCCATTAAGATAAATCCGTTTCCCACTTACTACCAAATTCTGGAGGCATTGCGTGTTGAGCGGCGGCACTCAACGGCGCTTTGGCTTGGTACCAGAGCGAGGAAATGAAAATATTAAATATATCATTCCTCCGAGTGATAATAGACGAACCCACAACCTGTCCTGCTTAGACGTACGCTTGTGCCCATGCGCCACAACTTTCTCCCAGTTAAAGCTAGTAATAACTAAAAATACTTTATTTCCAGACACTAAAATGGCAGAAGCTGAACTAGATCCTTCAGAACTAGGTACTCATGAATTCTGGAAACAAAGTTATACAAAAGAAATAATAAATTTCGACGAGCACGGCGACACCGGTGACGTATGGTTTGGAGAAGACAGTGCAATTAGAGTTATCAATTGGATTTGTGAATGCGGTGTTGAGAGAGACGCCGCGGTTATTGATTTAGGTATATTATAGAATATTATTTATTTGAGACCAGTCGTGGCGCATGGGCACAAAGTGGGACTGTTAGCGCGACAGGTTGTGGGTTCGATCCCCATTCGAGGAAGTGCAATATTTATTTCAATTTTTTCGATCTGAGTTCCGTCACTCAACACGCAGTGCTTCCAGAATTGAGCGGCATGTGGGGAACGGAGTGTCTTAACACTAGGTTCCCTCTGCCTACCCTGCTACAATACAATATTTGAGAAAGTGGTCTAGCGCAGGAGCACATGTGTGCGACTGTTAATACGACGATTGTTGGTACGATTCCTATTCGGGGAAATGAAATATTTAATAATTTTCTTGATCTGGTAATAAAGCAAATGGCGTTGAGTTCTGCCCCTCAACACGCAATACCTCGAGAATTCGACGATATATATGACGATTTTAAAAATATATTTTAGTTTTTTTTACCATTTTTTTCCTTTCAGGTTGCGGAAACGGTTATACACTATCAGAGTTAGCAAGGGAGGGTTTCACAAATCTTTTAGGTATAGATTATTGTAAGGAAGCCATTTTGTTAGCGGAGAAAGTTGCTAAACAAGAATTTCCTATATTAAAGTTTCAGGTATATTTTTTCCCTTTTTTAAATCTGCCATCAGCTATCTTAACATAATCAGATCTTTTATCCTTAGTGTCTCTGGTCTAGTTGCAGTATTTGCCATTGTTAAAGTCTTGTAAATAACAATGAGTTATTTACCATATCCCTTGCCAGTTTGTCCCAGTTACTTTTGGAGTCTTAAATTAAACTATTTTAACTCTTAACACTTAGCAGTAGTCCGAGTCTACCCGTGACCACGGACTACTGTAAAGTGTTCCAAAAATGTATTATATCAAATATACGCGATTATTCCGTTTAAAATACTTTAATTTAAAATGTGTAATAATCGTGAAAATCAAGGAACTTATTACTTTTGGTGTCTTTCCTTGTCTCTCCTTGTGTTTCTTTTTACGTTAACAATCTCCCCTCTTACTCTGGTACCTGTAGTGTTGACGGAGATGAATAAAAAGTCTACTCACGGTTATCAATGAGTATATTCAACACCACTTTAAAGTACATGTAGTTTGAACACAATTAGTATATCACGACACAGTTTATACAAAAGTCAACCACAAATATATATATATATATATATATATATATATATATATATATATATATATATATATATATATATATATATATATATATATATATATATATATATATATATATATATATATATATATATATATATATATATATATATATATATATATATATATATATATATATATATATATATATATATATATATATATATATATATATATATATATATATATATATATATATATATATATATATATATATATATATATATATATATATATATATATATATATATATATATATATATATATATATATATATATATATATATATATATATATATATATATATATATATATATATATATATATATATATATATATATATATATATATATATATATATATATATATATATATATATATATATATATATATATATATATATATATATATATATATATATATATATATATATATATATATATATATATATATATATATATATATATATATATATATATATATATATATATATATATATATATATATATATATATATATATATATATATATATATATATATATATATATATATATATATATATATATATATATATATATATATATATATATATATATATATATATATATATATATATATATATATATANAACTATAATTTCAATCTAGATGAAATGCTAAAAGTGCCTATTATATTCATTTTCATTAGGATCAATATCAAATTATAGAAAATACATACAACAAAAACCCGATAAATATAAAGTAAATTAATTAAAATGGTTACTTGTTGTTACTGTGTTACTTTGCTCAACCTTCAGAGATAAACATGGCATATGTATCGCGGACTTTTTTAAACATTATTTAAAGAACAATATTTTTGTAAAACATTATTTTTATGTGTCTCATAAGGTGGAGTCGGCGCACGCCATGTATGCGTTAAGCAAGCTCATTTTGGGTGACGTTTTCTTATTACAACAAATAAACTTTGCAAACCGTTGCTTAGCAACGGTCGGTTGTTATTAACATGGCGGAATAAATGGCCTGTCAAATGAAAAAGTATTTTAATATATTAGTACATATCGACAATATTACAAATATGAGAAAAAAAGTAACCTATGTTCATCCGAAGACCCTCAAGTACCTCTATATGAGTATTTTATCACAATTGAATTAGCGGTTTGGCCCTGATTGCGTAAAAGACAGACAGACAGACAGAGTTACTTTCGAATTTATAATATAGGTATGGATGCCGTCGACAAGAGGGTACCATACTTTGTATGGTGTAGATTTTTTTATTACAAACTTTTGACACCTGTCTTCTTACCTAGTAAAACTGTATCCTATCAATCCTTTATTCCTTATGTATTCGACAAGAATCTTATAACTTTCCACTGATTTTGAAGAAATACTTAACTGATTTTTAGATATTATAATATTTTATATGAGTAATCTTCTTATCTTACTGCCTCATGAATGAAATCCGTCAGTTGTTTAATATCCTTAATTCCGTATAGATATCACCCTGACCTTTTTTTTTATGGAAAAGGACAAGGCAAACGAGCGTTCGGGTCACCTGATGGTAAGTGATTACCGCCGGTCACGGCCCCGTGCAACACCAGAGGAGCTACAGGTCAAGGTGGAGATATATAAGATATATAAGATGTCATATCGACCTAGGCCATTCCACAGTTCCGTGGTGCGTGGAAGGAAGTTCCTACGAAACCGCACAGTAGTGGATTGCCACGTATCCAGGTGGTGTGGATGATATTTCAGCTTATGGCGTACTGTGCGGTTAGAAAATTTGGCGGCAGGTAACAGGTCAAACAGTTCTTCAGAACACTCCCCATGATAAATGCGATGCGACCTTTATCTTCAGGGAGTACAGAAGAATTGTTGCTAGTTTCTATTGTTATTGTTCTTTGTTGGATCGGTTTTTATTGAACAACTCTTGTCTTTCTTCATTTATTTTTTGTAGTTTGTGGGTAGTTTTAAATAGCTCTGGGGAATGACTAGACTTGCTGCTAAAACTTTCTGCTAAGAGACCTTACCAGTATTTTCAGGCTTTTCACTGCGAAGACACAAGTTAGGGGGCTGGCTTGAAGTCTGGGTTTCAAGTTATGGCACGGTTGTTTGGATATTGGTCTTTGAATGTTTCCACTTGAGTTGCTTCCTGTACGTTGGGCCGTATTAAACATTCTTTTGTAAAATATCTGTTGAACGATTTGTTGTCTGATTTATCTGATTTACGTATTATAGTTCATGAGTTTGTTGCACTAGTTTTTGTTAAAGATAATAGTTTGGCTAAGGATGTACACTTTTAGAGTCTGATTATTATATAATATTTTAAAGTAAAATTAATTCTCACTAACACTCAAATGCGGGATACCACTTTAAATACCTTTTACATGAAAAAGATATTATAATACATTTGTCATAATGATGAACATAAAATTATAGCGAAAGGTTTCACTCAAAGTAACACAAGACACGGCATTGGGATCCGTCACTCAACTCAGTCAATGCGTGAATAAAAAAAACCACTTATTTTGAGTTTAATATAGTTCCTTTAAAAAGAATGAAAAAAAAACTTTTTCAGAGAATCTACAAAAATATGAACGAGGAGCGGGATTTCGAACCCCGCGCCTCTTGGAATTATAATACGATTCTTAGAAAAGTAATATTTGGCCGTCGTGCTCAGTGCGCAAAAGCGTGTGACTGCAAACGTGACGGTTGTGGGTTCGACTCCCACTCGGGAAAATGAATTATCATTTATTAATATTTCCATTTCTTCGCTCTGGTAACAGGTAACACTCTGCTATAAGCGGGATACAGCGTGGAGCTAAAAAAATATATAGGTTTAATACCTAAAAATAAAAAATATAAATAATAATATAATAAGCCTAGCCTTAGCCTTTTATTTCCTATAAACATAAAGTTCAACAAATTTGTCTGAATTTACAAAATAAATAAAGGTTACAGTATAGATTACTTGAATTACTAAATTACTAAATTATTTATTTATTGTAACATTTTTTTTTTTTGTTTCTTTGTTTTGTTTGTTTGTTTTTTTTCTTTTTTGCTTTTGTTTTTTTTTTTTTTTTTTTTTTAAATAAAAAATATATCAGTAATATATTTCAGGTCTTTGACATCATACAGGATGAGACAAACCAATTAAATGGTAAATTCAAAATAATACACGACAAGGGAACATATGATGCTATCAGTTTGAACCCAGACAATCCTAAGAAGAACAGAGAGACATATATAAGTAAAGTCACTGAGTTGTTGGATGAACATGGTATGTATTTTTTGCTAAACACTAGTGGAAGTAGTGTAAAACATTCCGCGCCCTATTATATTATACTTCCGTTTCCAAATATCCGAATTATTGAGGTGATTATTTGTTGAGTAATGGAAATCAACGCCATGCTCTCTTTATCACTCAGTACGAGGAAATGAAAATATAAAATATTTCACTCACTGAAGTGGAATCGAACACACTACCATACAACGGTTATAAAATATACCCAAATTATACAACAATACGTTTAAGTTGATAGAGGAAATATAATGTCTTAACATTAGGTTTTGTACGCTCTCCACACACAGACTAATTTATAAAATAGAGTGTTGAGTAAGGGATCCAAACGCTGCGCTTTCTTTTGTTGCCAGAACAAGGAAATATAAAAAAAACATATTGC
The DNA here is from genome assembly GCA_013403705.1 of Heliconius hermathena. Taxonomy (NCBI): domain Eukaryota; kingdom Metazoa; phylum Arthropoda; class Insecta; order Lepidoptera; family Nymphalidae; genus Heliconius; species Heliconius hermathena. The sequence continues at coordinate 92,695 of JAAIXJ010000256.1, read as the reverse complement.
GAGGGGGAATTGAACCCAAAACAATCGCGTTTACATATAGCCAGTTTATTTTATTATTATTTTCAAGTTTTCTAAGTAAATCTTTTTTTTTTCCAGGATATTTCGTCATAACATCATGTAATTGGACAGAAGATGAATTAATTAGACATTTTAATGGAAACCTACAACTAAAATGTATAATACCAACACCACAATTCAAATTTGGCGGGAAAGTCGGTAGCGTTGTGTCGTCTGTGGTTTTTAAGAAAATTTGATTACGTTTTTACCAGATGATATAGGATATTATGTTAATTTATAAATTATGTAGAAATTTTTCTTTTTAAGCTTATAAATAAAAAAAATATAATATTTTTACCTAGTATATTATTATAAGAGACGCTTGGTATAATACACTCTTCATTTTTTGCCAATGTTAAAATTTCCATTGCCATTAAAAAAATTAAATAAAAATTCTATACACTTTCGTGATAAAAGTAATATCTCAATACAAATTTGTACTTAAACTTCATTTTTATTATTTTATCTTCTGTGGGTTTTGAAAATAATCTCGTAACAACAATTTTAAAAAATCAAAAATATATGTGAAGCCAGTCGCGGCGCAGTGGCACAAACTATTAGAAACGGAAATGTGGGTTCGATTCCCACTCGAGAATATGAAACGTCACGTTTTGTCTCTGGCATCTAGGCAAAGCGCGACATAGATTTCCGCCACTCAACACGCAAAGCTTCATTCGTCGAAAAATGAGAAACGGAAGTATCTTAATAGGAACGAAGTGTCTTAAATCTTAATACTAGATTCACTCCACCTACCCTGCTATGAGTAGGATATAGTGTGAAGTTATAAAGTAGCTGTTTGAAGAACCTCTGTAGTTACGTACGTATTTATTTATTCAATATTGAACTTTGATATAAAATTGAAAAATAAGACATTTATTACTCGATACCATTACCAAGTATTTGTATCAGTTGGTGAAACTACCCACTACAAGGTCATGGCCGTACTTTAACTGTAGAAGGTTGCGCAGATTGATTTTAGTATTTTTTTTACTTTCGATCATTGTCTTACCTAGTAAACAGTGCACAAAAGTTGAGAAAGCCTAACTTCGGGGTAGCTGCACATGAATTTGATAAAAATCGAGTGTTTAAGCACCCTTTTGTGTTCTTTGTAGCTCGTTTTATATTACATTATATATATTTTTTATTCTCTGGCTTTTTATCAATAATCTCATATTTATATTAGATAAAAGTTCGGGTATTCTATTTTGGAATATATTTTATAAAGTATATTAGGTATATACATATTTGGTAATGTTAGTTTTTAGGTTTACTAACTCTATTTATAAAATCGTCGTGATAAAATGTATAGTAGCGGAGGTCGGGATGCTATGACTGTGAAGATTAGGTCCTAAATCGAATAAAAGCTTATGTAAAGTTTGTAGTTTTAGCGGGGAGTACAAATTTCCAAAAATGTAAAAAAATCAAAATATTTGGTTGGTGTTATTTTTCCAAAAAATTTTAATATTCTGTATTAAGATTTTCTTCATATCTATTGCTGCCGTGGCGCAGGGGCACAAGGATGTGACTGTAACGAGACGGTTGTGGGTTCGATCCCCACTCGGGAGAACGAATTATTGTATATTAATATTTTCATTTCTTCGCAGCAACTAAGGCAACAGCCGGGCGTTTAGTTCTACTACTACACAATACCTCCAGAACTCGGCGGAAAGTAGGGAACTCGATACTATATTTATATATATTATAGGTATATGATAGGAGCATGAGAACTTAGAATATATCTAAATTCTCAAGTTCCTATCCTGCTATGTGCGGGATACAGCGTGAAGCTAAAAAAATTTACAAAATGTAAAAAGATCTATAATATAGAAATAACAAAAAAATAGTATAGTTATCTATTCTTTACCTTCACAATAGATAAGATTAGAAATGATTGTGATATATTTCGATTATGGTCTCGTTTTATTTTGAAATAGTCCGCCCTTATTACTGATAACTTGTGTTGAAGTCAATATTTAATATAATAAAATCGTAGATAAGTGAAAATAAATAAAATTTTGAAAGTAATATTTAAACTGAATGTATTGCAATATAATTTTATAATCTGTGCAGTGTTATGGAATTTACCAATTGACAGTTTATACTTTATAACTTTTGAACTTTAAAAACTAAAGTTTTTAAAGTTATATAATTTATTAATAAGTAAATGGCGAAAATAGCGGAAATACGACAACTATTTGATGCTAAAATACGAGACGTTGTCCCCGATCCGCCGGGGCCTTTCGATCCTCGAGACTTGGAGAGAGTTAAAAGCGACAAATACTTATACAGAGTACTAGAACATTGCCAAAATAATGTACAATTGGCAGTAGAAATGTTATACGATATAATGGCGTGGCGCAAAACTAATAATGCCAACGAAATTACCGAAGAAACTGTTAATATGGGATATTTGAAAGAAGGCATCTTTTTCCCACACGGTCGAGATATCGATAGTTGTTTACTATTCATTATGAAATCCAAATTATATCAGAAAAACGAGAAAAACATCGATGAAGTTAAAAAAGTTATCATTTATTGGTTGGAGAGGATAGAAAGGGAGGAGGATGGTAAGAGAATAACTTTGTTTTTTGATATGGATGGCTGCGGTTTAAATAATATGGATATTGAAGTTATAATGTACATGGTAACTTTATTGAAGAGTTATTATCCATTACTTGTTAATTATGTTATAATATTTCAGTTACCATGGATGCTATCAGCAGGGTTTAAAATTGTTAAGGGTCTTTTGCCTGCTGCTGCTGTAGAAAGACTTAGAACAGTTAGTAAAGATAAACTTAAAGAATTAGTAGCTCCAGAACAAGCCTTGGTAAGCTGGGGTGGTAAAGACAATTATGTTTTTGAATTCATTCCTGAAAAAAGAGTAAATATTGATAAAACAAGCAAAAATGTAACTTTTGAAGAAGATAACCATTCTGCGGGTGAACTGCTGTGCTTGAATCCTAGTAAATCATTAATTTTTAAGACAGATAATGATATAATAACAGCCCAACTAACTATAACCAATATAGATAAAAATCCAATTTCTTATAAAATAAGGACTACTGCCCCAGAAAAGTATACTGTGAAACCTAGCTCAGGCATTCTGTTAATTAATGCTTCTCAAAATATTCAAATTGTTGTCAGTTCCGGTTTTCAAATTAGCTCTGTGGTTAAAGATCGCTTTTTGGTTGCGGCAATGAATGTATCCAATGGTAATATACAACCAAAAGAATTAAGTAAATTATGGAAGAGCCCAAATGTTAAACCTGATGAATATAGATTAAAATGTAGTAATGGTGACTCTCAATTAAATTCACTTAGTGTAACCAACAATAAAGATTCTCTTATAAATGAATTTAATACTTTACAAAATAATCATAATGATTTAATTAAAAAAATGGATACCTTAAAATTGTACCAATTTATTACAATTATCTTTATTTTTCTAAATATGTTTTTTGCTTTTTTTATATATAATAACAGTAAAAGTTGTTATGCATAATTTTAAATTAATATTTTTAAATATAAGACCATTGTATCAGAATAAATCATGGTTGTGGGATTGATTATATATTTATACTAATTTTCATTTCCTCACTTTTTGCAGTATAAAGTGTGGTGTTGGGTTCTGCCATATTATTGTAGGAAATTAAGTAACAACTAATAAAGTTGTTATTAATAAATATATTAAGTCAAGTCTTAAAGGGAATGAAGTATCTTAACAAAAAATATATATAAATAAACTAACATATTTTAAATCATTACAAGATAGAAAAATAATCCTCAAATATATAACATACAAATAATTATAAATATAGCCGCCTTGGTGGTAAAGAGACAGAGAGTATATATTTTTTGAAACCAGTCGTGGCGCAGGGGCACAAGTGTGCGATTGTAAACGCGATAGATTGCTCGATTCCCGCTCTTTTTAATATCTCGCTCTGGTGATGAGACAAAGCGCGGCGTTAAGTGCCGACACTCAACAACTAATGTCTCCAAAATTCGACAAAACTTTCCTTGTCGAGTCTGCTTTGTTTTAGAAACGTTTTTTGTTGAATTGCGGAACTCACCACCGCGCTTTGCTTTACCATTTCAACTTCTATTTTATAAATATAAATATTTTATATTGTATTCTAAATGAAATTGGGAGCACATTTTAATACAACTTAATGAAATAATCATATCCATTTATAAATTATCGTATATTAGAGATGTCAATTAACATTTAATTGAAGTTTAATCGATATTTAAGCTTTATATTTCTACAAAATTTATTATTATTAATAAAATGAAGGTTAATTTTAATCTTTGATTACTGTGAATTAAGCATAATATATTTAGATGATTTTTTGATGATCATTAATAAAAATGAGAATATGTATGGATTTATTTTTTTACCAACTGTTTTTTTTTATAAATAATATATAAAAATTGTTATTCATTCTTGTCTTTATTTTATTTATTTGTGAATACTGTGTTATTATTTTTAAGTATTGGCTCAAATAACGAACCTTTTAATATAAATAATGGTTACAACCTAAATTATTATTATTTCCATGTTCTGGTAAGATGAAGCAGAGTTGAGTTGCGTCACTTACACGCACTCTTTCATATGTGGTGTGGCCGGGTAGCGTAATATTATTTTTTTCTCTGCCCACCCTAACAGTGAGATGTACTTTTACTTCACTATTATTAATTTACTTTTATTATTTTTTCAGTAATTCGTACTATTATTAATTCTTTAAAATTGAACCGAATTTGGCCAAACGTTTCCTAAGTTGAAATATATATACCTACAATGTTTAAATATAAGAGATTATATGACATAGTTTACGAGAAACTTGTGGGCAAACATTTAAACATTTACAAATCTATATACATGTGCGTGGGAGCCTAAATACATCATCAGAAACATCACAAACTGAAAACTATTTTTCTTGACCTATAAAACGTAGTCTCGTTTCTTGGTTATGACTTTCGGGAAATCCTCGGCTATCGCTCCTCAATACTCTCTAAGAAATTTACATCTCTTTCTACACTTATTCTGCCAGTCTGTATCGGAACATTTTTTTATTTCTTGCTGTACCTCATGTAGTGTTTGTATCTATTAAATGGGGGGAGTGTTGTCACTGACGCGGTACAGGTCGGATGTGCTCCGCGCTGCTGCTGATCTGGTGTAGTGGTGAGCCATTGATAGTGTTCTCAGTATTATTTAAGTGTGCGTCTAGTGTCTGTGGGTCCATACACTACACCCCGCACATAGCAGAGAAGGTAGGGGAAACCTCCATTTTTCCTATTAAGATACTCCCGTTTCCCGCTTTCCACCGAATTATGGAGCCATTGCGTGTTGATTGGCAGAACTTAACGCCTTGCTTTGCCTCACCACCACAGTGAAGAAATGTTAAATAGCATTTCATTTCCTCGAGAGGAAATCGAACTCACAAGCCGGCGTTTACAGTCGCAAGGCCGTACCCATGGCTACCTGCCATGGCTTCAAAGAGTTTTACGTTTGTATATAAATTATCGATATTCATTATAATCTCCATAACAATGAAAAAAAGTCCAATCTAATCAAAAAGACATTAAAACTTGCGTAGTAATTTTCGCATATAATAAAAAAATAACAAAAAAAGAAAATGAACGCATCCTTGACCTAATGACGTTTAAATGTCATAAGTCACTTGTCAAAGCAAATAATTATTATCGGGTATTAAATTGGGAGTTCCCTTTACATTTATTAATAAAATATCTTTTTAATTTGAATTCTTATAGTGTGTAACTTTGTCCCATTTTTATTGTGTGTACCTCCTTCGTGTGTTCTCCATACAAAGTAACATTGGCGAAGTGTTTAGTGCTCAACAGAACAGCTCGGTACTTATAACAATTCTTATCTATTTCCATTTATAAAAACAAAAGAAAAACAACAAATGACAACTGCAGACCTAAAAAGCCTGTTCCAGGCGAAACTAAAAGATACTCCCGATCACGATTTCCATCAATTGGACTTAGAAAGGGCGAAAGATGAGAAATATTTGAAGAGAATCATGAAACATACAGATAATGATCCTAAATTAGCTTTGGATATGCTGTGGGACATTTGTGTATGGAGAAAGAGTTCTGGCGCGAATGAAATTAATGAAAGTAATATCAAAATGGACTATATCAATGAAGGTGCTTTCTTTCCCCGTGGCAGAGACATCGATGGTTGCATTTTACTTATTGTCAAATCTAAAAAACATGTCAAAGGAACAAAAGACTTTGAAGAAATAAAGAAAATCATCATCTATTGGTTTGATCGCATTGAACGAGAAGAGAATGGTAATAAAATAACTTTATTCTTTGATTTAGATGGCTGTGGCTTAAATAATATGGATATGGAGTTAACTAATTATTTAATTTCCCTTTTTAAAAGTTATTACCCTTACTTTTTAAACTATATCATTATATATCAAATGCCATGGATAATGTCGGCAGCTTTTAAAGTTATTAAGTCACTACTACCGGCGAAGGGGGTGGAAAAAATGAAATTTGTGAACAAAGACACATTAAAAACATATGTATCTCCTGAACAAGCATTAGTTTGCTGGGGTGGTCAAGATACTTACGAATTTGAATTTGTCCCTGAGAACCGTAATTCAGAGCATACACCCAAAAAAGTAACTTTTGCTGAACAAGGCGATAATTATTCACCAGGAGAAATGTTACGATTGAGCCCAAGTAATCTTATTATATTTAAGAATGAAAATGAAGAAATTTCTGGCCAATTTGTAATAACAAATATGGATGAAAGCGCCATTTCCTTCAAAATCAGAACAACTTCTCCTGAAAAGTTTAGAGTTCGACCATCATCTGGTGCATTAGCATCTGGAGGCACTCAAACTATTGTAATAGTAGTCCAACCCGGAGTTCAACTACGTAATGTAACAAAAGACATGTTTTTGGTGATGTGTGTTAATATACCAAAGCTAGATTTAACTCAGAAAGAAATATCTGACATCTGGAGCAATTCTACTGGCTGTAAAGTTGATGAATATCGTCTTAAATGTCAGTTTCCCGTTAAAGATCTACCTAAGAATGGAAATTTAGAGTCTAAACATGAACGATCAGAATCCGTTGCAAACGCTTTAAACAATCTACATATGAATTATGAAATATTACACCGTCAAGTGAATAGCTTGAAAATGTATCAACTTCTAACATTTCTTCTAACTTCTGTTTCTGTTGTCTTGGGATATCTGATTTACCAAAATTCAAGCAACGAAGACAGATATTGTGAACGTATCTAGCCTTTAAATTTAGTGGTTTTTGATGCCACTATCAATATGAACACGGTTTTTTACTGTCTTATTATACTTTTGCTGTCTCTACACACATTGATGTACATACATTATTGTAATTTAATGTATTCCGTTCAAAGACTTCATACTCGCATGGCTAGACGTTAATTTTGGAAAAAATATTACAATGTATTTAATTTAGGGATGTTATGCTTCTTACATTTTAGATCTGGTATGGTTACTGATATAAGAAGAATGCCATACAGATGTTTACAGATATTAAATTATTTCGGATAATTTCGGCTAATTGCGGATAAAGTAGTTCGCTTTCGGATAATTTCGATCACATTCCGATAAATTTGCTTACATATCTTAGATTTTTAAATATCCGTAACCGAATTATTATATCAAAGAAGTTTTTATAATCGATTTAATTCCGGTTTATAATTTTTTATTTCGGGTATACGACTGTTTCGATTACGGTTACGGAGCTCAATTTAGAGAGTTATTTTATCAACTATATAACATCAGGGATGTTAATCCCTGATGTTATATAGTTGATAAAATAACTCTTCTTTTCTAGTAGCTCTGTGTTAGAAATTTATGCATATAAGATAAAGAATTAAGCCCGGGATGCCCCTCGCTTTACAGGGTGAGGATATCGGAACAGAGCCTGGGACTTGCGACCTAAAATGTAGGTTTCTAGGGGTCTTTTTAAATGCGTACTAACTTTCTGTTAAACCATTAATCATAATAAATATCCTGGACTATAATATAGACTATATAAAAGAGTATAATAAATATCCTAGACTAGTTGAAAATGAGATAAAATTTTGAATTGTTATTTAGATATCCTGACTGAGGTAGTTTTGGGTACTAATTTCAATAATTAAATTATTTATATTTATTATTATAATAATTAATGGTAGCGGTCTAAATATATAGTATGTAATTAAAGTTTCAGTTTTCATTTCTATAAATGAATGAGTAAAGGAGATATTTTTCTTGATAACATATGTACATACATGCAACCCACACTTGCTTCTAACTTATTCATATATTATAACCAAAGAATACAAAATGATTATATAAATTGTAGCCAATATGTTATCAAATATATAAGCTAAATTACTGGAAAGTTTTATCTAAGTTCATTCAGCAGTTTTTATGTGAAAGTGGAACAAACATGCATCCTCGCAATCTTTCACATTTATAATATTAGCAGTGAGTAGGATACATAAATTATAAAATTATCTTCTACCACATATTCTTATATTATGAAGCTGAACAGTTTGCCTAGTTTCAATTTAATAATTCTGTCTGTGTTGTATAGTCCATTTATCGAGGAATGCATATATAGGCTACATTAATAGTTTGAGGCCAGTCGTGGCGCAGCGGCACGAGGTGTGACTGTAAAACCGACTGGTTGTGGGTTCGATCCCTACTCGAGGAGATGAAATATTTATTTAAATTTATATTTCTATTTCTTCGCTCTGGTGTCAAGGTTAAGCGCGGCATTGAGTTCTGCCACTCAACACGCAATGCCTCCACAATTCGGCAGAAACATGGGGAACGGAGTGTCTTAACACTAGGTTCCCTCTGCCTACCCTGCTGTGTGCGGGATACAGCGTGAAGCTGATAAATAGTTTTGATGTAACCCACTGTTACTGCAGTCAGAGTTAGACTTAGAATGTGTCATGTGGGTGAAGCGAGGTAAAATACAAATTTATAGTCTATCTTTAATTTTTTTTTGTTAATTCACAGAAATCAGAGGATTTAGTAAAGAAAATTCTGTACAAATAATTTTATAGTCACTTTTTTATTGTTAAATCTGAAAGATATTATTGAAATTGTGTTTTAAAACTCTCTATTTTGAATATTTTTATTAAAATTATTAAATTTAAGATAATAATGCTATGTAAGTACTGTACGTTTTAAAAGTTACTTTTTATGCCATTATACCTAATGTATAACATTGAATATTGTAAGGTATATAAACATAGTCAGTTGCGGCGCAGCAGAACTACGCCTGACTGCAAACGCGACGGTTGTGGGATCGAGTTGCACTCGGAGGAAATAATTGTTTTTGTTTCTTCGCTCTGGCAACTCGGCATTGAGTTAGACTGAACTCGCAGTGTCTAAATTTTGGCGGTGCATAGAGAACGGAGATTCTTAACACTGGGTTCCCTTTTTTTGCCTTGCTATACACAGTGTAGGGTATGGCATCGCGACGATGCTAATGAGATGTGACTCAATATTATATATATATATATATATGTATGTATATNCTGTCTCTTATACACATCTTATATATATATATATATATATACATATACATATTGTATTCAATGTCTTTATTACCTGTACACACGATGGTTGTAGGTTCGAGGGTAACTTGGAACGTAATCTATATTATAGGGTAGGATAGGTATGTTTTGTACATACTCAGAAACTATTTGTTCTACAAATTTAATTTTTTTTTTGTGTTGTATAGAAGATCGGAGAAGGCTAATATTATATTACTTAAGGTTAAAAGTTGCGATGTAACCCACTGTACCTGCGGTCAGTTACCTCCCGCACTTACAATGTGTCATGTGTCATACACAATGAGTAGTTACGTTCGTTTCACCACTCGGACGAAGTCGCGGGTAAAACCTAGTTTTTTCAAAAACAATACTAACTTCTCCACTATATTAAGAAAAACATAAGTACGCATGTAAATAAATACAAATGCATTTTTATATGAATATTTCATTTATTTTTCATATAAGTTGCTTAGAATTTAATATATTTTATAAATACGAATGTATGTATGAAGGGTAGTTGTAATTCTTTTCTATCTTTTAAGGAAAGAAAGGTAGTGGGTTGTATTCCCGCTTGATGTCTTTATAATAATAAACATCCAATTAGTTAATATAATGGTTTTAAGTACAAATATTTTATTGCATTATATTTTTTGTGGTTCATTTTTTAATTTAATTATAATTTTTCTTTATTATCTGTGTTAACTTACATAGATGACAGGCAATGATTTTTAAATATACAGCCTTCAATGGTGTTTGTCAAATAATTTAAAAAATTATGTTATATAGCTTGTTTTATTGGTTGATCGTGGTTATGGTTATGATTTCCACTTGGATGAACGATTATGTTTAAAATAATTTCTTTTACCGCTCTGGCAAATAAGAGCTCGGCACACAGTTTTATTGTTGATTGTAATTTTTGCATTATTTTTTATCATTTACTTCTTTTAGACAAAAATGTTAAATGTAAGTAGATAAAAAAACGGAAATTTAATATAATATTTCTTTTCTAATAAGTGTTTCACAAATAAATGTTTAATGGTATAAATTTTGCTCTTTTACTTTTCCTATGTTGTTTTATGAAAAGAAGGAGATGCTACACTTATATGGACCCTCACTATCCCTTCATAGGTAGGGGTTCCGCGAGGGCCGTACCCATAATGAATTACTTTCGTTTCGCCGCAGACAAGACAAAGCGCGGCTTTGAATTCTCCCACTCGAAACTCAATGTTTCAAATAGACATGTTGATAACTAGTAAAAATTATAATAATAATGAATTTAATTAATGAAACCCTATTAATAGATTACAAAACAAGCATAAATTTTATTATTAAGTGCGGAATTAATAAACATTAAACAAAATAAAGCTATAAAATTCAACTCGCTACGAGATGATCAAAGCAATTCAAATCGATTTTCGTAACGCCTGGATAATGAAACAAACAAAACACGTGTGTATACACATGAAATAAAAAAGTACATTAAAGTTTCATAAAATAATATATTTCAACAATAACAAAACAAAATATCAAATGTTCCTTTAAAACTAACCCTTATACAGCATGTTCGTCTATTTATATAGAAAAAAACAAACGTACAGTCTTATTTCTCCACCCTCCACATATATAAAAAAAAATCATTTATAATCGCCGTTGTGGCAGAGTGGGACAGCGTGTCACGTGTGGTGGTTGTTGGTTCTTTTCGAACTCGGGGTTGTGAATTAAATAATATTTTCATTTCCTCGTTCTGGTAACAAGATAAAGCTAGGCATTGAGTTCCGCCACTCAACACGCAATGTCGCAAAACTTTTGTAGTAGGCGGGAAATGGGGTATCTTAACACTGTTTCCTCTTCCTAAGTTTGATTATTATGATTTACGTCAACCCTCCCTTAAAATGTAACGTCTTTTATAGATGGCCTCTTAAAATAAAAAAAATAACTTCACGCTGTATCCCGCACACAGCAAGTTAGGCAGAGTTCCCTCTCTACCTAACCTGCTTTGTGCGGGTGTAAAGACCTAGTGTTAAGACACTCTCACGTTCCCCACTTTTTGCCGAATTCTGGAGGAATTGCATGTCGTGGCAGAACTCAACGCCGCCCTTTGCCTCGACACCAGAGCGAAGAAATGGAAATATAAATTTATGTAAATATTCCATCTCCTCGAGTGGGGATCGTACCCACAACCAGTCGGTTTTACAGTCACGCTTTGTGCCCCTGGGCCACGACTGGCTTCAATAATAGACAATATATATATATATCTATATATATNATATATATATATATATATATTGTCTATTATATTATTAAATTCCCCCTTTCCGCCTCAAGTATTCACGACATTGCCTGTTGAGTGGCGTTACTCAACGCCAGGCCTTGTCTTGTTACCAGAACCAGGTAATGAAAATATTAAGTAATTCCCTCCGCCGAGTGGGAGTCGAACCCACAACCGTTCGTCACGTTTACCAACACCCGTTCTAAGACGACGAAACGACGACCTCTAAATAAATTTCTTGTTGTATTAAATACAATCAAAAAAACAATATGCACAAAATTAGTAACAACTATTAAAACTATAAACATTTCTAGTACCTACTACTAATAATAACTGGTCATTTTTTAATTTAATGGAACATCATACATATACATGAAAAATGGTCTCAAATGTTTATAATGCTTCTCATTTCACAGCCGAGCTGCTACGTATTCAGGCTGAAAATAATAAAAATATATCAATTACTAGCTGCCCAAACTTGCCTAGTCCGCTTAAACTTTGCATTATAATCAAATTATATTATACAAAATGTTAACATAAAATGTGACCTATGTGCTCAAATCAAAAATCAAATTAGTTTCACGGTATATCCTGCACACAGCAGGTTAGGCAGAGGGAACCGGCGGAATATGAGGAACGGAGTTAAGACACTCCGTTCCTCATATTCCGCCGAGTTCCGGAGGCGCTGCGTGTTGAGTGGCGGAGCTCAACGCCGCGCTTTGCCTCGACAACAGAGCGAAGAAATGAAGATATAAATGTAAATAAATATTACATTTCCTCGAATGGGACTCACAACCAGTCGATTTTACACTTTGTGCCCCTGCGCCACAACTGACCTCTATGTGTTATTTTAATATATAAGCTACGTATATTACTGTAAAGTTCCATTTAAATCCGATTAGTATTAACTACGTGAAAGTGGAATAAACATCCATTCTAACAAACTTTCATATACCTAGTGCATCTACAAAATCCGATATACTGCTGTTGTAGTAAAACAACACAACAGAAAAAAAAGAAAAAGATCTTTTTAATAAATAAATTATTGGCATTCCTAACAGTGGGACAGTAACTAAATAGCACAATGGATTTAGGTTCGATTCCTATTTGGGGTAACAAGTGCGTGACAAGACCATTGGCGTATTTAGAGATATTTTCCAGGGGGTTGTTGGCCTGGATTTAGAAACATTTTATCAAAGTTGAGTTGATGCATAATGTACGAAATGTTCTTAGGGGTCACAATACGAACCATTCTAGCAAAACCGTTATTTTTGATAAAATTCTGGTAACCCGATTTTTCGGTATTATCCAGATTCGAATAGTTAGCTAAAGATCAAACAAACAGTTCACATTGGCTCGTGCCAGCTGAATTTTGATTTTCTCGAACGACTTTTATTATGAAAAATAAACTTAACTAACTCTTTGTTACGAAAAATAAATTCTTGGTTAGCATATAAAAGACAATAAAGTCTGCTGAGAAAAAAAATACTGTACAGTGTAAGAGTAAAGAAATACATAAGACTTATTTACTCCAAATGTCCACAAGAAAATATCAATTAAAATGCAAACCAGAAGCGAAAATGGAAAGAAATCGAAGTTATATATTACGATATTTCTTTAGAGCCTACAAGAGTTAGTGAAAAGAAGTAAAATTCGGCGTAGAGTTCCTCCACTCAACAAGGCAATGCCTCCAGAGGTAAGCGGACCGTGCTGACTGGAGTGTCTTAATACTAGGTTCCTTCTGCCTGCTACATGCGAAGTACAGTAACGTAAAACTGAGAAACGCTGATAGGAAGCGGGACAAAGGGTTTTACATAGAGTCGACCAAGATCATTTTACATAGAGGTATAGACAATTTTCAATTACATCTAAGCCGATGCACTGGTCTAACAAATATCCAGAGCAAAGTCCAAGTATATATGCTACAATCTTTGAAGAGATTGCGAGCTACATCGGGAACTCAGTTTGGAGACATGATGCTGGTTATCCCGCATTGTCAGAGTACCTAACTTTAAGTTCAGCCAAAAAGCTATTTGGTGAGCTCTGCCTTCTTTGAATATCCACAAGTCAAGCGAGCTGGAAGGAATCTGTTCTTAGTTCATGTAATCCTGACCTGAGATAGGTGCTAGCGCGTTTTTTTCGACACCTTAGCTAATCGGAGAAGGGGTCGCAAATCGGGTTTCAAAAATGCCGGGATTTCGTACCAAATAAAAATACCAGTTTTAATTTTACAACATCCGGGATTTTCGATATTTTCAGTTTTTACTAAGAAAAGTTAAAAAAAAATAATCAGTTATAGAAACATTTTTATACTTACTGAAACAAACCAATATGAATTCTTCATAAAAATCATTTTACCAATGAATCCCATTTTGGACTCTGGGGCAATAGTGTGTAGATGTAAATGCTTAACACTTCTGAATGGAGGCCAGTGGTAGCCAAAGCGAGCATCGTCTAACGATAAACTGTTTTGTTCTAGAAGATTCTTAGATATTGTTAGCATTTTATCAACTGAAATTGAAATAAACATTAATTATAAATTTATTCAAAATTTTTTTTCAGATCTACGATGCCTTGATTTCCTGAAAAAATCGTATTCCTACATTTATTTTAAAAAATGATATGGCCGTTTATATCACAAAAAACGCGTCATTCGACACTAATAAAGGGAATCAAAATTAATAGGGTCCTTCCGGTTGACATAGAATTATGAAATTTGGCAGCTAGCATCTATAGGTAAACTATACATTTGTGGTTAAATTCTAAAAGCCTTTATACGGTGTTCGTCGCTACTGGATAAAAAATACCACATAGGTAATAAAAATATATATACATATCTTTTTCCTACATAATTTACAGAGTTGCTGCTTTAAGTACCTTTCTACGACGCGGTCCTCACGTTGCCGACAGTTGGCGTCATTTGGCCGCAATAGAATTGAAGTACGAATGTGTGAAAATTACCGTTTACGTAGAGAATTTTTGATATATATTTTTTGTTTTAACACTTCAATACCATGAATTTCTTAATCCGAGATAGCACTATAGTGGAAATTTTGCAGTAAGAAGATAGTCACATTGAAATTGCATCAGAAACTGAGGATCATGAGGAGCACAGTAACCACTATTCCATCTCCTACCTCTTATAGATTCCACATTGTTAATTTGCCACAGTCAATAAATATTAAAATATAATTTATTTTGAGTTTACACAAAAATAACGAAAACAATATGCCAAGTTCCTCAAGGTCCATGCATGTACCAATGTGAAGACTGTAACTGAAGGAAAGGTCGAAAAATAAAAAAGAGGCTGTCAAATATATTTTAAGAATATATACCGAAAACATACAACACCTATTTGTAGTAGCTGTTGTGAAAATGGCAAGGATAATTAAGTCTTAACACAAAGACAATAGTTTGTTTAGGTTATTTTTTTCTTCATTTACCAATTTTTTTATTTTTTGGTAGTTAGTAATAGTTAATAAATCTAATTTTTCTGATAGATATAACAAAGCGTTGAGTTCTGCCACTCAACGCAAAATGTCTCGAATATTATGCAGAAACAATACTTCTTAAAACTAGGTTTCCTCTGCCTACCCAATTAAATGCGGGATACATACATACATACACACACACACACACACACACACACACACACACAC
>JAAIXJ010000256.1:46779-76882 GCA_013403705.1 Heliconius hermathena | reverse complement strand
GCATTGCGTGTTGAGTGGCAGAACTCAACGCCGCGCTTAACCTCGACACCAGAGCGAAGAAATGGAAATATAAATTTAAGTAAATATTTCATCTCCTCGAGTGGGGATCGAACCCACAACCAGTCGGTTTTACAGTCAGACCTCGTGCCGCTGCGCCACGACTGGCCTCTAACTTGAATTGACTTGACTTGTAATATCTTGAATATTGTGTGGTGCATGAAGTATGTAGTGTCTTAAAACTAGATTTCCTGTACCTAGATCGCTATATGCAGCTTACAGCATAAAGTCACACAACAACACATGGTTAAACATAAATGAATAATTTGATCTTATTACTATCATCAACACAAATATTATAAAGCTGATGAGTTTGTCTGATTGAATGCACTAGTCTCAGTCAACTATTGGTTTCACTCGATCATCTTCAGTGGATTCTTTCCTTCTTTCCTCAATTAATTGGATATTCAATGAATTCAGGGGGACTATACAATATATTACATCACATTGAAAATTTTAATGTAACCCACAGCACCTGCAGACGGAGTTACGTCCTGCACTTAGAACGTATCATGCGTTATACATAACGAAAAGTTATATCTATTTGACAACACGGCCGAAGACGTAAATAAAAGGTAGTAAAGTAACCTTGCTTTGAGACCAGTGTCTTAACATTAGGTTCCTTCTGTGTACCCAACTACAGTGCGGGATACAACGTGATGCTAAAAAAGTTATCTTACCTAGTTCCTTATCAACAGGAGTCAAGCATTTAGCATCTTCAATATGACGTTTTGGCACAGTAAGTATGTGATAATCGCTTGCCGGTTTTATGTCGCGAAAAATGCATATATCATTGTCTTCGAATAAAATTTCTGTATTTTCTAGTTTATTTACTATATTACAAAATATGCAAGATGATTTTTCGGCAGTCATTCTGTAGTACAATTTTGGATTAGCTGTCAATGTCGAAATTGATTTGACTTTTAGTTTGACTGCTAATGTTGGTAAACATACAGCCATGTCTTACAATATTTTTGGTCAAAGGTTATAATTGTTTAAGTTTCATAAATAAATCTAATTTTTCTGATAGATATAACAAAGCGTTGAGTTCTGCCACTCAACGCAAAATGTCTCGAATATTATGCAGAAACAATACTTCTTAAAACTAGGTTTCCTCTGCCTACCCAATTAAATGCGGGACACAATGTGAAGCTGCTTTTATTTTAAACTTCAAATAATGCAGGTTACAGCATAAAGTCATTAAATATCTCAAACAATTCTCAACAAATTAATTCAATTTATTATTCCAATTTTAATCTTTTCACTTAGACATTTTTGCTTCAAACACCATATAGATACTTTATCACTGCCAAGTTTATTTATAACAGTTACGAAACAAAAACATAATATAATACAGATAATTTCTAGCTCAGTGAGAATTTGTCTGTCAATTTTATATTTTTTAAATACATAAATTTGCTTAAAAAATACAATCAATTGATATAACAATTATAAAATAAACGAATTTAGTAAATTAACTTTACATAAATGAATGTTTAAATAATTAAATTAGTGCATATTAAAATAATAGAATGGGAATATTAATAAATTAATTGCACGTACCAATACGTGAGGCTAGTCGTGGCGCAGGGGCACAGAGTGTTACTGTAAAATCGACTAGTTGTGGGTTCGATCCCCACTTGAGGTGATAAAATATTTACGTACATTTATATTTTCATTATTTCGCTCTGGTGTCGAGGCACAGCGTGGCGTTGACTTCTGCCATTCAACACGCAATGCCTCCATAATTTGGCGGAAAATGCGGAACGGTGTTTCTTAACACTAGATTACCTACCCTGCTGTGTGCGGGATACAACGTGAAGCTGATTTGTTTTATTTTTTTACTTTAGGAGTAACTGAGAGTCACGTATGACATTATGATATGCATAATCCATTCATCCATATTATGGATATATTAGTCTATGGGACTATATTAGTCTATGGCTTTCCTCGATAAATAGATTGTTTAGCATAAAAAGAATTTATCAATTCGAACCAATAGTTCCTGAGATTAGCGCGTTAAACCAAACAGATTCTTCATCTTTATAATATTAGTATTGATATAGATAGATATATTAATGTAATAATATACTAACAATTAAAAAAAACTTAAAAAACAAATATATAGAATGTGCTCGGAGCTATAAATTGTATGTACAATAGTTTACTAGTAGCCTCTGAAGAGTTTCACTATTCAGGTCCTGGCTCCATCATTACACCAGATCGTCAATACCTTAAAATTGCATTGTCACTTATGGTACATATGACTGCCAAGTTTCAGTCAGTTGAGTGTAAAATTATTACAAGATTTTATACTGTTCGACTCAATAAAAGAGCGTTGAAAAATAATTTCACAATGTATTTCGCGCTTAATATGCAATGGGAACTAGTGCTAAGACACTCCGTTCTCCACATATCGCCGAAATTTCGAGTGTGTGGAGTCGCGGAACCCAACGCCGCGCTTGTTTTACGAGAGCGTGGAAATTAAAATAATTTATCTATACATAATAACATTTTAACTGATCGCTGTCTGTACATGGAATTATTATTTTGTTTATCTATTTCTCTGTGCGTTTGTGCACGCTAATCACAATTGTATTTCGGTAGGTATACTTTTCTTAACATTATGTGTTTGTTTTATTTGAAACTTATAAATAAACAAGTTATGCCAATATAAAATGTTTTATTCGATAAAATTGTTAAAAAATAACGGTATAAAATGAAAATCAGTTTAATATGATAATGTCATAAATAAATCAGCTTCACGCTGTATCCCGCACACAGAAGGTAGGCAGAGGGAATCTAATGGTTAGACACTCTGGTCTGCACTTTCCACCGAATTCTGGAAGCATTGTGTTGAGTGGCGGAACTCAACGGCGACCTTTGCCTTGACACCAGATGGAAGAAATGGATTTATAAAATTTAAATAAATATTTAATTTCCCCGAATGAGGATCGAACCCACAACCAGTCGGTTGGGTCGTTTAATTCTTGGTTTACAGTTACACTTTGTCCCCCTGCGCTACGACTGGCCTCTGTCTGTATAATAGAGTCATTAGAATACGAAAGTGATTCAGAATAGTAAATAAATAACTATGTAATGTGTATATGTGTGTAGTTGTAATAGGTCCAGCGGGCGAAGCAGCGAGCCTGTCGCTAGTTCAAAATGTAATTCCTGATCAGGAATTAGACTTAGGTATAACCATAGCTTTTACCATCGAACAGTTTCCGACCTCGTAGGTATAGAAACTAAATAAATAATCTTTTTTTACTTCAATTAGATTTATATCTGCTATTATTATGACAATGCTAAGTATCAATTGCCAAGAAGGGTCACAAATACATTCATCCAATCATCCATTAGGAATATTACAAAAATAAAGTCGATATAGTGGCCATTGTCGCGCAATGGCACAGCGTGTCGCTGTAAAGGCAACGGTTGCGGGTTCGATTCACACTCAGGGGAATAAATTGTTTAATATTTTCAATTCCTCACTCTGGTAATAAGACAAAACATGGCTTTGAGTTTTATCACTCAACACGCAAAGTCCCGAAAATTCAGCAGAAAGTCGTGAACGCAACTAAAAGTTAAAAAAATATCCCTATCTGCTATCATTATGACAATATAAAGTGTCAACTGTGCCAAGAAGGGTCGCATATACAAATCCATTTAGAATATTACAAAGATAAAGTCAAATTAAATAGTAATTTTGCTTTTCGTTCACCCCCTAGAGAGCAATTAACATAATGCGATAAACCAAACGCGAAACGATTTTTGGGGGCGGTTAACCAATTACAGCCCCTTTATTGATGAAATTATAACCACGTGTTGATGATATTTGGGTAAACAATGTGTTTTTGCTGTGGTGGAAATCTATTATTTTTTAATTATAGCGACATTATTGTTATTAGGCCGTCGTGGCGCAAGAGCATGAGCATGCGATTGTAAACGTGACGTTTGTGGGTTCGTTTCCCATAGATAGTAATAGAATTTCGTCAGTTTGTCTGTGCGTTTGTTCACCCTAATTTCAGAAACGGCTCAACTGATTTAAGTGCACTTTTGTATTTTACCGAACTTCTCTTAACATTTTGTATTTGTTTTATTTTCCATCGAATTTTTGAGGCATCGCCTGTTGAATGCCGGCTTTGGTGCCGAGGGAAGAAATGAAAAAAATATATTAAACTAGCGACCCGCTCGCGGCTTCGCCTGTTTAAACCACAAAATTATTTAATTAACACACTGAATTATGTTCATGTTTTAATATATCTATAATGTATGTTTGCAGCGCACTTAAGATTTTTAATGAGAAAGTTATTAAAACCTTAGGTCGCATTTTCGTCCCTCCCATAAGAATCTTCAGTTGAATGTTTGAAACAAAAACACAACTTATCGATACTTACAATAAAATCCTAACTCATCGGTGTCTGTACATGGAAGATATTATATTTAACAATGTAATAGAACTTGATCAGTTTGTCTGTGCGTTTGTTCACGATAATCTCAGAAACGATCGGAAATCGGTTAAGCATCGATTTAAATGTTTTTTTTGTTTGTATTTTGGCAAAGTTCCCTTAAATATTTAGTAATAATTTTTAATTTAATCGGTTCACACAAAGTTAAAACCAGACCAGAACCAAATTCCTTACTTTTTGAAAAACTATCAACATTCTTATAGTTAATTAATATTTTTTTCAAAATAAAAAATAGTCTATGTTTTTCATCATAATGGCGGGAAAATATTTAAAATGTTCAAAATTACACTATTACCACATTAGTATTGATATTGTAGTGTCGATAGTAATTGAAAATAGTTATACTTCAGGAGGATACCTTCACATGCACTGTTTAAACCTGTTTTTATGATATAATGTAGAATAATATTATATATTCTATAGACAAATCACACATGTTTTTTATTCTTTAACTACAATACGTAAATACATTTTTTAGAGGTTACTCTGTACTATATAAGATGGCAGCTCTGTTCCCGTATTTACGGCCCTGATATATCGATATAAATAATAGAAATATAAATCATTGGAAAGAAAAGGAGAATCGTAATTATATTGCATTTTTTCTTACTTGAAACGTATTAATAAATTTACATACAATTCATTTGTTTTGAATATAACATTAAGTTCAATTCATTAAATATATTTGATACTTCCTTAACATGATTATTTCATTTATTTTTTATATATAAAGTCTTGAGAAAGTTCTCTTGAGAAATATGTCTACTGTAAATGAATGCAACGTACGTGCCAATGTTTAAAATGTATTAACATCACCGCGTCATATAAACTCAATATAAACTTTTATAAACTATGAACTCACAATCATAATTTACTTTCCAAATACATATACTTTTTGTTGTAGACATCGCCATTTGAGCTAGTCCCGACAAATATACCTACTTTATTATTTTTGTTAATGTCACCAACGTTGACGTTAAAAGTAATAATTATGGTATACTAAACAACTATTAATTGTACTTCTTTTTTCAGCTTCACGCTGTATCCCGCACACAACAGGGAAGAAACGACATACAACGCCGCACTTTGCCTCGGTACCACAGCGATGAAATGGAAATATAAATTTAAATAAATATTTCATTTCCTGAAGTGGGAATCGAACCCACAACCAGTTTACAGTTACACTTTGTGCCCCTGTGCGACGAATGGCCTCAATTTACTTTCTTCTTTTAAATTATGGTTAAGTATTGGTCCTTGAATAAGTTATCGCTGTTTTTTTTTTTTTAAATAATTTAAAATATAATGCTTACAATGACATTACTCAAAGTATTGTCCATCATTAGAGACCACTTTCTTCCATCTCTCTGGTAGCAATTGAATCTCCCGTCGGAAAAACGACTCATCTTTCGAGGCAATCCAGGAATCAAGCCATTTTTCGGCTTCTTCAAAAGAATGGAAGCGCTGCTCGCTTAAACCGTGCGCCATCGACCGAAACAAGTGGTAATCGGAGGGGGCTATGTCCGGTGAATACGGCGGGTGGGGTAGAACTTCCCATTGAAGTGTTTCCAGGTAAGTTTTGACTGGTTTTGCCACATGTGGCCGAGCATTATCATGTAATAAAATCACTTTGTCGTGTCTCTGCTCGTATAGTGGCCGCTTTTCTTTCAGAGCGCGACTCAAACGCATCAACTGAAGTCGATAGCGAGCTCCCGTGATAGTTTCATTAGGTTTAAGCAGCTCATAATAAATTACGCCCTGCTGATCCCACCAAATGCAGAGAAGAAGCTTAGAACCATGGATATTTGGTTTTGGCGACGATGTTGATGCGTGACCCGGCATGCCCCACGATTTTTTTCGCTTTGGATTGTCGTAGTGAATCCACTTTTCATCCCCAGTGACGATACGGTGCAGAAAACCTTTTCTCTTTTGCCGTTGAAGCAACAATTCACACATGAGAAAACGTCGTTCTACGTCTCTCGGCTTCAACTCATACGGCACCCAATGCCCTTGCTTTTGGATCATTCCTAACGCTTTTAAACGTTTTGAAACTGTTGACGCATCTACTTGTAACGTTTTCCCGAGCTCTACTAACGTCTGACATGGATCTTCTTCAAGCAATGCCTCCAATTCTGTCTTCAAATTTTGTCGGTGCTCCAGAACGCTCTTTGTCTTCAAGGTCAAAATCATTACTTTTGAAGCGCCTAAACCAGTCTCTGCACGTTGTATTCGACAAAGCATTGTCTCAACGAGAATTCTGTGTGCTTCTGCTGCAGATTTTTTCTGAATAAAGCAGTGCAATAAAATTCCCCGCAAAAACACTTTATTTGGCACAAAAGTACACATTTTCACAAAGGGAAAATAAATATTACTATAATTTGAGGTTACATATAGTACTACTTTGATGATTCGTTACCGTACGAAATTCCATGCACAGAGTGCCGCAACGCCATCTTTCAAAAAACAGCAGCAACTTATTCAAGGTCCTATAAAATAATCGTAATTTAATTATGTCAGATTTTTATTAACCAACTTCTAAAATGAGGAGCTCGGCAATTCTACTATATTTTTTGTCCTTGTTACCTCAGAACTTTTGACTGAGTGAGCCGATTTTGATGATTCTTTTTATATTTGGAAGCTAGTGCGTCCCGTGTAGTCCTATTATAATTTAGTTCATTTCCGACGATGGTATCTATGAGAAAATCATATATTTCACTTGGTAGTATATTTCACTTGCTGGTATATCTCACTTGCTGTACATGGATGATTTAAAATTATTTGCGCCAAAACGACTAGATCTCATTAACGGTCACTCAAACTTTTAGTTATGATATTATATAAAAATCGAATTTGGCATCGAAAAATGTGCGAGTATGCATGTAGTGCGGGTGCGATAAGATCTGATAATATTTGTATTTCCTTCTGATTCTGTTTCCTTCAGAACCCTTGATGAATGTGAGTGAAAAAATATCTTGGAATGTCTGCAGCAAGGTATTGATGAAAGAGCATAAAGCAATTGGTGAAGGAGCGTTTCTTTGGTCGCCTGAGAAAAGTGCTTGGCAGCCTTATATCTGGTGGCAACAAGGTGCGTGCTTTTAACGGTTGGGCAATGCTTCTTCTAGCCTATAGTTTTGGCATTCTAAGATAGACACAGACAGAGTTAGACTCTATAGATCGCCAAATACGTAAATTGTTGACGACATACCGAATGCACCATCCGCGTTCCTCTGTAATGAGACTGTATATCCCGCGTAAGTGTAGAGGTTGGGGCTTTTTTTTAAATTATCACATTTATGTCAAGAACCTTTATAACCAGAAGGGAGAATATTTTCTCAAGATTGACGTGGATATGCACAAGGATGTGGTAACCGTTGACAAAGGCCTAACTCCTCACTCCATGAGCAAAGAGAACTTGCGCAGGCCTGTAGTACTCATTACTTTTGATTGCATAGCCGTGTGGAAGAACAAGGAGCTGCATGATAGATTCCATGGAGCCCTAGAAGGCCTGGACGTGGATACTGCTTCTTCCTTATCATGGTTACAGTTCAGGGATCTTATCGGGGAAACTGAAGGTTTTGTCTGTTCAATTATGGACGAAGTTATCAAGACACGGCACTACCAGAGACATATAATGAAAGATGGCACTGTCGTTGGTCGACATCTGTCGGGCGTGTCATTAACCTGGGTAGTCCTTCAGACATATTATCTCTGGTTGTTCTCATCTTACTAATAGTGAGTATTTGCATAGACACAATCAAGTAGCCAAGATAATACACCAGCAACTTGCTCTTCAATATAGTCTCGTGGAATTAGAGGTGCCTTAGTATAGGTACAATCCCACGTCTGTTCTTGAAAAAGCTGCACTTTGCTCTACTTGGATCGATCTATTATTATTGACAGGTATATTGTTGCCAATAGAACTGACTAGTAGACCGAGTGGCGCGCCGCGCAGTGATTGTTGACATTACTATCCCATATGATGATAATTTCGTGAAGGCCGAAAAAGAAAACTATCTAAATAATAATAGATATCTCAATAATAAGTCATAACCCATGAGATTATTGTCATGTGGGATGTCAATGCGACTATTATCGTTCCCAAAGTGGTTTCACATTTTAATAGCGAAAAGCCTCGACTAACCGGATGCAGAAGGCAGTTTTACTTGAGACGGCGTGTATTGCAAGGAGGTTCCTCTCTTTAGAGCCCTAGCCACCCATGGCGTGGTCCCACCCTCGGAAGTTTTTTTATATTTGTAATTGTATTTTTTATAACAATTTATATTTTAAAATGTAAAATTGACTCCTCTTGTTTAATAAAAGTATATATTCATGGTAATAAAGTATTAATCACACATACATTAGATTTTATTTTATTAACACCCTTAATGAGTTATGAAAAAGTAAAAAGATTAATGCTTTCTTGAGTATCATTCAACAGTATGAAGCTTATATAAGAACTTCTTTGTTTTAACGTGATGGCCATAGCAGGGTTCATATTCTGCTTACAAGATATCTTAACATTAGTAATATTGGGCGGTGTGTGGAGAACGGAATGTATTAGTATTAGTTAATTTCTGCCCATCTATCCTACTGTCTATCCTACTGAAAGCATCAGGATACATCATGAAGCCAATAAACAGCTGTATAAGCTTTTGAAAGTATTAGAGCAAGCTGGGTTGTTGGATGTATTGTGTGAGCATTCTTGTTTTTTTTAAATATTTTTTGAGCACAGGAAATCTAATATTAAGATATATCGTTCTTCTTTGTCTACGAGAGCGGTGAAGTGAAAATAATTTATTTAAAATACAATGTATTCTCAATGTATAGAACATTGAGAATACATTATTATATATTATATAATATAATAGTAATTGCGATTTAAACATTGATGAAGTAAGAGTAGTTTTATAAAAAAAAAAATGTTTATTATATTTTATTTATACACAAATACAATACAAGTATGATCGGAAAATTATTTTCGGAATAGACAACTTTCGTAGGGCATTAATGGTAATAATGGAATAAATTATTGTACTCAAGTCGTCTTTACTTATGCGCTTTCTATCACTGCCCCACTACCTGATATTGAAACGCTTCCAGATCCTCAGCTGGCTTCAGAGCCGATCCTTTTACACTTTCTGAGCCAGCTTTAGTACCAGCTCCAGAACCTAATCCTTTTCCACTTCCCGAGCCAGCTCCAGAACCAGCTCCAAAACCTAATCCTTTTCCACTTCCTGAGCCTGAGCCATATCCTGAACCGAATCCTGAGCCAGAACCTGATCCAGATCCAGAACCTGATCCCTTTCCACTTCCTGAGCCTGAGCCAGATCCTGAACCTTTTCCACTTCCTGAGCCTGATCCAGCTCCCGATCCTCGTCCAGCTCCTGATCCTGAACCAGATCCTGAACCGGATCCTGCTCCGTATCCTGAACCGGATCCTGCTCCGTATCCTGAACCGGATCCTGAACCATATCCTGAACCGGATCCTGAACCGGATCCAGAACCGGATCCTGAACCGTATCCTGAACCAGATCCTGAACCGGATCCTGAACCATATCCTGAGCCAGCTCCAAAGCCTGATCCCTTTCCACTTCCTGCGCCAGCTCCAGAACCTGATCTTCTTCCACTTCCTGAACCTGATCCAGATCCCGATCCCTGTCCAGATCCTGAACCGGAGCCTGATCCTCTTCCACTTCCTGAGCCAGTTCCAGAACCAGATCCTGAACCGGAACCGGAACCTGCGCCAGCCCCTGAACCGGACCCTGCGCCAGCTCTCGAACCTGAACCGGAACCTGCGCCAGCCCCTGAACCGGACCCTGCGCCAGATCCCGCACCTTCTCCAGATCCTGATCCAGCTCCAGATCCTGAACCGGAACCTGAACCGGATCCTGCGCCAGCTCCCGAACCAGAACCGAAACCTGCGCCAGCCCCTGAACCGGACCCTGCGCCAGATCCCGCTCCGTCTCCAGATCCTGATCCAGCTCCAGATCCTGAACCAGAACCTGAACCGGACCCTGCGCCAGCTCCCGAACCAGAACCGAAACCTGCGCCAGCCCCTGAACCGGAACCTGAACCGGATCCTGAACCGGAACCTGAACCTTCTTCAGATCCTGATCCAGCTCCAGATCCTGAACCGGAACCTGAACCGGACCCTGCGCCAGATCCCGCACCTTCTCCAGATCCTGATCCAGCTCCAGATCCTGAACCGGATCCTGCTCCGTATCCTGAACCAGATCCTGCTCCGTATCCTGCGCCAGATCCCGCACCTTCTCCAGATCCTGATCCAGATCCTGCGCCAGCTCCAGATCCTGAACCGGAACCTGAACCGGATCCTGAACCTTCTCCAGATCCTGATCCAGCTCCAGATCCTAAACCGGACCCTGCGCCAGCCCCTGAACCGGACCCTGCGCCAGATCCCGCACCTTCTCCAGATCCTGATCCAGATCCTGCGCCAGCTCCAGATCCTGAACCGGAACCTGAACCGGACCCTGAACCTTCTCCAGATCCTGATCCAGCTCCAGATCCTAAACCGGACCCTGCACTAGCCCCTGAACCGGACCCTGCGCCAGATCCCGCACCTTCTCCAGATCCTGATCCAGATCCTGAACCGGAACCGGAACCTTCACCAGCCCCTGAACCGGACCCTGCGCCAGCTCCCGAACCAGAACCGGAACCTGCGCCAGCCCCTGAACCGGACCCTGCGCCAGATCCCGCACCTTCTCCAGATCCTGATTTAGGTCCAGACCCTGAACCGGATCCTTCGCCAGCTCCTAAACCGGATCCTGTGCCAGCTCCTGCACCTTCTCCAGATCCTGAACCTGATTCAGCTCCTGAATCTTTTCCACCTGGTCCAACTCCTAATCCTAAGCCAGATCCTGCGCCAGCTCCCGCACCTTCTCCAGATCCTGATTTAGCTCCAGATCCGGAACCTTTTTCACCCCCTGAGCCTGATCCTGACCCAGCTCCCGATCCTTGTTCAGCTTCAGAGCTTAATCCTGTTGTGTTATAAACAAATTTTATATATTGTTTCATGGTGTATAATTATTATTTATTTATATTACCGTGAAAAATAGAAGACTTCATATTTTATTTTGAGTACTCAAGATGCTTATTAAACGTCAAATTTTTATTTACATTTTTGACTAGATGACAATACCCATTTAATAATAGTAAAAGCGATTAAGCCCTACCAAGATGATGAGAAAATGATTATATATTCTATATTAATTTTAACAGCGACATTAAGTTCCACCACTGAACACTTAATGTCTCGAAAATTGGGCGGTAAGTGAGGAATCGGGTCCCTACTAGGTTCCCTCCACCTACGCTGCCATATGTGGATTCAGCGTGAAATAAAAAATAAATAAACAAAGGTTTTTAGAGTGCCAAAAAAAACTTTTAGGGGCTATAGTAAAAAAAATTAAATTGATTTGTTTAGGTAATTTCGATTTACGAGAGCAGATAAATAAAATTTATAAATCAAAGAAAAACAGAAGTCATTTTACAAAATAAAAAAAAATTACCTTACCATTAGGGACAGCAGGCTTGGCGTGAACTGCTACTAGGCACTAAAAATTAAATTAAATTATAAAATTAATTTAAATTATAAATCTTTATATTTCACTAGACTGGGACTTCGACTGCATGGTTAAATAGAAATAACTACACATTATAAGTGCAAGAGGTGACTCTAACCGCAGTACAGTGAGTTTCATTGAAACAGTTAGCATGATGCAGTTTGGGGCCGTTTGAGTATTATGTAAGCGTTTTTTTGCAATTATTGCTGCCGGACTAAGAGAGTTACTGTAAATACAACGGTTGCGGGTGCTATTTTGGGGAAATAACATTTAATATTTTCATTTTGTCCCTCGAGACAAAAGGCGGCGTTGAGATCCGCCACTTAACACGCTATGCCTAAGAATTCGGCGGAAAGTGTGGAACGGAAATGTCTTAATGGGAACGAAATGTCTTAACACTAGGTTTCCCTCTTCCTATTATACTACGTGCGGAATACAGTGTGAAGTTAAAACAGACATTATAGTCCGTTCATGGATGTTCATTAATCTTAATTCGAACATCTGTCTACATCCCAAGGGAGTTGCTTGTCCTCCTACTGGGCGCGTCCCCAGGTTGCGGATAGGGGAACCACTCGCACTTGCGGGCGAGTGGACCGGGAATTTATACCCGGCGCGGACCAAAACCAGCCAGGCATGGGTGTGCCTTTAGTCCATTGTTATGGACATGGCCTAGGGGAGCACATCTTGACAAAAAAGCCCAGCTGTGGAACAGCAACACATCAACATGTCGGTATACAAGAATTTTGTTTTACCCCAGGATGGTACCAGCTCAGCTGCAGAATCCCTCCGTGCTACGGCACGCAAGCCCCACGAATCTGGGGGAGGGGCAGTTATACCAGTATGTTGCGAGGGAGGGGCCCGAGATGAGCGGAGTGGTTGAGGTGGCCGCGTGTGGCGGCGCTGAGATGGAGCCTGCGAAGGGCTCATTAGTTTAGGGGGTGCTTGAGATGGGCGGTGTTGTGGGCGTGGAGCCTGAGTTTGTTGCAACAAAATTGTGCGTCGCTGAAGGAAGTTTGCCCAAGAAGGGCCATAGTTTGGTACTTACGCCGAAAGGAGAGTGCTGAGAAAGGCGTGAGTTGTGATAGAACGACTGGACCTTGCAGAGGTTGTCTCGATATTTAGTGTTAGACCTGGACGGTCGTTATCGGTATAGTAGGTTCTGGGCGGGCTCAGAGTCGGACGCGGACAGTGTCATGTCCATCGGCTCGACCAGTGTTGACGCGAAGGAGGAAAGTAAGGCGCTGTTCTGAAAGGATAGAAAGAGGCGTCGAAACAGAGAGTGCAACAATGAGTTTTCGGACGAAGATGATCAAATTGGCTGTTGCTGGAAAGGCGCTAAGTACGGCCAAGCGTGAAGGTCGTCGGCTGAGGGCGGAGGAGGAAATCGCTGGCATTACCGCAACAATGCAGAGCCACGCAAGTTCCAGGCTCTTCGATGTGTCGATTGAATATCGCCTCGATGAGCCTCTAGTCTCTGACTTGCATAGCCAGGTTTCGGATAGCCTGCCAGTGATTCGCAAAGTCGAGTTGCAAGCAAATCAGGGAACTTAAAGGGCACTTTCAAAAGGGCCCTTAAGGAGGCTGCGGTAGCGATATCCAAGGCCGTAAACGCCTTAGCAAGCAGGACCGCTCGGAAGGGTAAGAAGAACAAAGGTGCGCAAGGCAAAGGTAGCTTCTAAGCCTACCACGACTGCGGAGCCCCGACCACTCCCTCCAGTTCCAACCGACATGACCGAGGGATGGAATGTCGTGGTGAGGAAAGGAGCCAAAAGGTAGACGGCTCCAAAAGCGAAAATGGTGGCACAAAATGCTCAGCCAAAATCGCAGAAGAAGCCAAATCTGCGTCGACCTAGGTCGCAGGTGGTTGTGATTAAATTACAGCCTGCTGTCTCTGAAAAGATCAGTTACGCCGACGTCCTAACCCAGGTCAAAGAGAATGTCAAGCTCGAGGACCTGAGTATAAGTGATCTTAGGTTCCGGGTAGCATCCACTGGTGCTAGAATGCTGGAGCTACCCGGCGCCAACACTGGTGACAAGGCGGACGCACTGGCAGAAAAGCTGCGCGGGGTTCTGAGCCCGAAAGAAGTGCAGGTGTTGAGGCCAGTAAAGTGCACAGAGTTAAGGGTGAGTGGGCTCGACGACTCTGCAACTTCCTAGGATGTCACGGCCGCAATCAGTCGAGTTGGCGGCTGCGTTGCGACCGACGTAAAAGTCGGAGAAATCCGACAGGACCGGGCCGGTCTAGGCACAGCGTGGGTTCGCTGCCCTATCGGGGCTGCGCTGAAAGTAAGTGGAGGGCGGCTCCTCGTGGGATTTGTATCCGCTAGAGTGCAGCTATTGTAGCCCCGTATTAAGTGATGCTTCCGCTGCCATGAAGTTGGCCACATGGCGGCAGAATGCAACAGCGTAGTCGACCGGAGCCATCAGTGCAGCCATCTGTGGCCAACCTGGATATCAGCAGCGTGGTTGTCCACGTCTGGGAGTCGCAATCCGGGATCCCGGGATTCAAAAATCCCGGGATATCGGACCAAATATAGGTCTTAAAAATCCCGGTTTTAATTTTACAAAAAACCGGGATTTTCGCTATTTTCGATTTTTACAAAGTTAAAAGTTAGTTATTCGAATTAACACGTGCCTGCTATTAAATCCAGGCTTCTTTAAGATATACAATGGTACATAACATACATCGGCAAAAATTTTAAGACAACCGAGTTTGACCGGCCCGACCAACGAACGCGCAATACCGTATTTCTCATTGCGCGTCGTTGTTGCGCGTTTTTGTTGCACGTCAAATTCTTTTATTTAACAAATATAACTTAATTTACTACTTCCCTAAAAATACCCTCTTAACTTAACTCTAAAAATAAGAAACTTCAAAAATTATAATACTAAAAAAACTAAACTAAACTAGCTTCACGCTTTATCCCTAGCAGGGTAGTCAGAGACAACGGAGCGCCAAACCTCTGCTGCTGCTTTTTACGTGACCTTCCTCCAGTATCTTTGATACTGTGTTTTCGAAGGTCCCTACCACTCTTACCACTCACTTTTCCATCATAAATCTTTTTTGTCATTCTTTCATCACTCATTCGTTCGACGTGCCCAAACCAGCTGAGCACGTTCTTCTTCATTCTCACTGTGACATCCTCGCTAGTACCTGCCATTCTGTGTACCTCTTCATTGCGGATTCGATCAGCTAAGCTGACTCCGCATATCCTACGAAGAGATCGCATCTCCACAGCATTCATCTTTCTTTCATTCTTCTTCTGTAATACCCACGTTTCGCTGCCGTATAACAGAGTCGGTACCAAAACTGCATTGTGTACGGCCAAACGCGCAGCTGTGCTGACGTTTCGCTGTCTCATCAATGCAGCTAAGGCTCCGTTAACCTTGTTACCGGCAGCAATACGCCTTTCCACATCCATCTTGTATCTTCCATCTCTACTGAACATACTTCCCAAGTATACCACTGCATTCACTGGTTCTAATATCTTACCATTTACAATGATCTTGCATTTCGTCCTTTCTTCATCTCTTTTAAAAATCAGAACCTCTGTCTTATTCGCATTGAGGCTTAGACCGTTATATTCACACCCTTCTTTCAGAGTGGTGACCAATGCCTGCAACTCGCATTCTGATGATGAAATAAGCACTGCATCATCTGCTTGCAGCAGGCAATTCACATTCAGGTCACCTACTTTCACTCCCATATCACTTTGTTTCACTCCTTGGAGACTAATCCTTAGACAAATTAAACAACCAAGCTGACATGGCGCAACCTTGTTTAACACCCGATCGGATGTCAAACCAGGGCGACACGCCAGCTACTACTTGGACGCAGGCTGAGTGATCTCTGCAAAGGGACTTTACAGCCTGCAGCAAGGGTCCGCCACATTGTACCGGGGTAGTATCTCCCATAATTTCGCTCTTACAACTCAGTCAAACGCTATTTCCAAGTCTACAAAAGCACAGAAAACTTTTTGGTCAATGGCCAAAAATTTTTCTGTGATCATGGGGAGGGTAAAGATCTGGTCCATACACCCTCTTCCAGGTCTAAAGCCTCCTTGGGCCTCCCACAACAGCTTTTCAGATCTCTCTTGCATTCTTTTCGCTAAAATTCGCTAAAAAATTATTAATTTTGTCAAATCCCGAAAATATCGAAAAAACCGGGATCCCGGGATTTTTCTGAAGTCGATATTGAAAATCCCGGTTTTGCTTGAATGGTCCGATACTGCGACCCCTAGACTCAACCAATTGGGACAATCCGTTCGCATAGCAAGGTCAAATGCAGTCCTCGCGTAGTCGGTGGTGCGTGATCCAAGCCAACTAGCATTGTGCGCATTAAAATCGTCAAGTATCACGACCCCAGCGGAGGGGATCTGTGAGAGCATATCGTTGATAGCCGATTGAATGCGCTCCATGAGCCGATCCGTTTCTGCATTACCACTGTGGGACCTGTAAAGGCATGCGTAGACTTGGGCACGAACGTCCGAGTCAACACGGAGCCAGATGGTAGACAGGTCCCGACCTTCAAAATGGGCAAGACGACGGAAACTTAGGTACTTCCTTACGAACACAGCGACCCCGGCATGAGGCATAAAGTAAAGTTATGTTCTATTTTGTAGCCGGGGTATTGGAGATAGGCTGTATCGCTCGGTCGGGCAATTTGAGTCTCCGTCAGGAATAACAAAGCTGGCCGTGTTGTCTCGAGGTGGTGGTGGAAGGCATTTAAGTTGGAATGTAGACCCCTGATATTGCAAAAGTCCACGTTGAGCGTGGAAGGGGTTGCCGTGGAGCGTACGTCTCGTTTGCCCTGTCTATAGCGCGGAACTGTGCCCTCCCTAGAATTTGAAGGGCGGCCTGAGTTTGGAGACTCGGGGAGGGATTCTCCAGCACCGGAGGTGCTGGTACCCCCCTGGGGTAGTTTCTCTTTGAGTACCGCTATCATATTCCAGGAAGGGGTGGGGGTTGGGCTCCGGAGCCCGGCAATACCTGATGCGAAACGCAGTGGCATAAAGCCACTACTTAACGTTGGTTTTAAATGCCGGGGGTGGTAATGATCCGGTCGAGTCTGTTCTAACCTTCCGCACCACATAGGTGTTCACGGGGCATGGCTGCTTCGGGGGTTACCTGTGTCGGATCGCTGGGAGGGAGCCCGACGCCCGCTGCCACCACTGCGACGACTGCCTCTATGAGACGGCCCAGCACACGTTGAAGGTATGCAAAGCCTGGGCGTCTCAACATCGCGCTCTGCGCGACGTCATAGGACACGACCTGTCCTTGCCGGCTGTGGTCAAGGCCATGGCCGCCAGCGAGACGTCGTGGGATGCGGTCTCATCCTTCTGCGAGGCAGTGGTGCTCGAGAAGGAGGCGGAACGAGCGAGGGAGAGTTTTGCCAAACTCGCCATCCGGCGCAAGAGACCGGGTCGGAGGGCACACGATCGCCGCCTCCGCCCTAATGAGCCAGAGGGCGGTCAGCTTGGGGAAGCTGGCCGCCTACTAACCTGGCCCGAGTAGTCGCGCGCAGGTCGCTCCCGTGCGCTACTCCGAGCAGGCCGTCGAGGGTGCCCACACACCCTTGACTCCGTGACGTGCCTAGCAGGCTCTCGCCGCCGCATTTCGCGGAAGACTGTTGTCCCCGTGTCTCGCGGCCAGTGGCGGTCGAGGAGGAGCACCGTGAGGTTTTAGTGGGTATTCGGACTGCCTACATCTGCCAGTCCGCGAGTCCCACATAACCCGCTCGAGTCCCCACTCGGGCCGGTATCCGTAACACGATTTTCTCACTAAAAAAAAAACATCTGTCTACATGTCTGTACATACACTGTCGATGTATGTCCTTTTGCTATTCCTTGTTTTTGTTACATGTCTGTCTGTCATGTAACAGCAGTTTTCTAAGTTATAACACTAAATTAAAGGTAAACATGATGTAACACAGAAGTAATTTAAATTAGCCTAGAAGCTAATTTAAATTACTTCTATGGTACATCGGCACCACAGCAGGCAACCAAAACCGCAAGTTCGACAATTGTGAGCTCGATTGATAGTAAGGGGGATGAATTAAGTTATCGCTTTATCCCTAGCAAGTTATCTAGAGAGAACGGAGCGCCAAACACTAGTCTTTGCATACCTCTCGTGCCTCATCCACTGAATTTCCATCAACACGACCATTGTGTACGGCCAAACGTGCCGACAGCTATGCTAAAGTTTCGTCGTTCCGTCTCATCAATGCAGCTAAGGCACCGTTAATTCTATCAGTAGCTATACGAACCTTTCAGAACCTAAGTGTTACTCAATTTTAACAACATTTATGAAAGCCGTTTCTTATATTATTATTGGACCATCATTTCTTTCAGGTGCTTTGTTAAAAGAAACAGTCTAATGAAGATTAGTAATTGAAATTATGTTAGAGTATCTCAAAAATATCTTACCGCAAATGCAAAATAAGCCAGTATCAACTTCATGATGCAGGTTCAAGATGGTTCGTGAATGATCTAACTCAACGAACTTACCGTATTATATATATATATATATATATATATATATATATATATATATATATATATATATATATATATTTTGTGTTTCGCAGAAAGCTGTGTAAACACTTTCTGCAAAACATAACGAATTTGCATAAAATTTTTATATATACTTTAAAAATATATTGAGTGTATCATAATGGGTGGTAGTTACGCTCAATTATATTATGGTCTACTAATTATTACACGTGGCGTCACTTTTCTTACTAATATAATGAATTGGTTCAAATTGTATGAAAAAGAAACATAAAAAAATGTAAGGTTTAAAAATTTGGACAATAATTAATATATGTATATAAAAGACGGAAAAGATGTGCAAAGATTATAGCGTTTGGCTACCCCGTTAAGGAAAAAAATATATAATATATTGTTAGAAATCGGAAGCGGTTAACGTTTTTTAAAAAAAACACGACAAAAACACATATCGTCTAATTAGTTCTAAACTATTTGGAAAGAGGTACTATGTAATTGCAATAAGTGATATGTATCACCTACTAACAATACTTCACACGAGTTTCCTGGAAGGAAGGATAGGGGCCAATTCAACAACAAAACAATTCCATTGCTCTTATAGTTATTTTCACCTAAATCTACCCTCTTTTACACAAGTTCGCTAACAATATATTGTTTTTGGCACATGGCATCTACATGTTTTCAAAGAGGTGAAATTCATGGGAAAATATATCATATTTTATATATAATATTTCTTTAAGTGTTCTGATTTTTACATGTTGAATATTTATAATATTATAAGAAATCATTTTCTAACATCACGTCCTTATATTCTAAAATACCCTCTAAGATTTTGATTTTATTTTAAGTTTGTAACATATCTACTTAATTGCTAAGATGTTTTATTTTTAAGGATCCACGATGAGAGGCTTGTCCACAGCGACCACCGCCAACCATTTTGAGGGCTACAACGTTCCATCTGCCACGTACACCTCGCGACAGCGCACTTATGCCCTATAAGTGCGCTAGTGCATCTCCGCTGCTATGTCAAGTGGCGACGAGTGCGCCTTTGGGGATCGCCACCCAGCACGTCATATCCGCAACGGCGGGATGTGGAGGACGGAGCTACAAATAGCTACGTGGAATATATCAGTATGGATGGAAGAGAAGATGAATGAATTTTTAGATGTGATAGATAACGGAGATTTTTCGAGAGCAAGCAAAAGGGCCAATTTGACGGCCAGCCGGGTCGCTTTCTGGCCTGGGCTGGTCAGAGAGTAAGCGGGGCTGTCCAAGTAGGTGTGTAACTTGTCCGCTCGATTGGTTGGTGCATCGGTAGAATACAAGCCGACCAACCCGAGATTGCTTTAGGTACGCTTGAAGCTGGGGACAACAATAGTACTTTTGTTAGCGGCGTATGCCAGTATTCTCAGCTTCATTAGGAACCGAATTCGAGTTTTGGGAATGTCAGGGACGTTCTAGGTAGTGTTAGAGAGAATGAAAAATTATACTATATGGTGACTTGAACGGATGGGTAGGAACTGCGCGTAGCGATTACGCAGGAGTGCTGGGTTAATATGGTGATATATAAATTTTGCAAGAGAAGGAATTTGTTTGTGACAAATACGATGTTTGACCACAAACAAATTCACAAGTATACTTGGGAGCGAACAGTAGGGAAAAGTACGAATGATTTATTCCTAGTGGATCAGCGTATTGGAAGCCAAGTTATGGATACGCGAGTGTTTAGGGATGCTGAGTTAAGAATACCGTTATTTATTCGGTGCTAGAATAAGGGATCTGTTCGCAGGTTGGCGTAGCTATACAAGGGGTCCAAACTTAAAGCCGAATTATCGCATAAGAATCTGGAAGCTTCAACATTTGCTGATTAGAGAGGAATATCAAGAAACAATTTCCAAGAAGCTAAAAAGCAGTGAATCTGGAAATGGAAATATTGAAGTATGCTGACAGAACCTTAGGAATTGAATGAAAGAAGCAGCGACAGCAGTATGTGGTAAAAGGAAAAGAGGCTTTAGGAAAAAGCGCGACGAATAGTGGGATGATGAAGTGCAGATGCAGTAAAAGCCCCAAGTAAGGATAAAAGTATGAGAGAGAGAAAGTACTGATAAAAATGAAGTGTGAAATGTCAGAGAAAGAAAGAGATGGACAGTTAACGAACAACGTCAGGAACAACACGAAGCTTTTCTGGCGAGAACTTAGTGTTTACGGGGTCGCTCGCTAATCTGTATTTTTGGACTGAAATTGGTGCTTTCGAAAGGTGATGAAATTTTAACACAACAACCATACGTTTTGCAGCGATGGGCGGAACTACAAGGAGATGTATGATTGTGATACGCCTCTGTCTTAAGTAACAGCGAAACTGAGTGTTGATATAGCTGACGGCAAAATCAGTATAAGAGTTGAGAATGCAATACGAAGTCTGAAATGTGGTAAGCCAAAGGGAGCAGATGGATTTACTGCTGAGATGGTCAAAAATGTGACACGCGTCTTGAACTTCTTTCACTCTGGTTTTTGTGTAATTTATGCTAGAAATCAAGGGAGGTCTCAGACGATAGGCGCGGTGCAGTCATCGTTTCTTTGAATAAAGGCAAAGGTTCAAAGATATACTACTGTGCAAGCCATAGGACTATCAATTTGATTACCTTGGTTTGTAAAGTTTATGCTAATATTATATATTAGCTAGAAGAATGCGAGGGAATTCCAAAGTTCTTAGCCGTTAACCAAAAAGTTTTCTGTGCTTTTATGAAATTGGAAAATGCATTTGACAGAGTTATGAGAACGAAATTATGGGAGATACAACGTTGATTCAATGTGAGCAGCCCCGTGCTGTAGGTTGTAAAATCTCCTTACAGAAATCACTCAGCCGCCGGCGAGTAGGAGCTGGCATGTTGCCTTGGTTTTTCACCCAATTGGGTGCTAAGCAAGGATGCACCTTGTCAGCTTGGTTGTTCAAATTGTATTTTGACATGTGCCTCTAAGGGGTGAAGCGAAGTGACGCGGGAGTGAAAATTCTAGTCACCTAATTTGAATTGTGATACCTGACTTGTTATACGCAGTTGATGCAGTGCTCATTGCATCATCAGAATGCGAGTTGCAGGCATTAGTCACCACTCTGAGAAAAGGATGTTAAAATAATGGTCTAGGCATGTATGCGAGCGAGACAAAAGTTCTGGTATTTTGAAAGAAATGAAGAAAGGACAGAATGAAAAATGGAGATGCGATCTCTTCGTTCCTTCAATGAAGAGATACGATGAATGTCAGGTACTAACGAGGATGCCACGATGAGAATGAAGAAGAACGTGCTCAGTTGGTTTGGCCACTTCGAAGAGCGGTAAGAGAGGTGGGGGAGACCTCAGTTGACCTTCGAAAACACAGTATCGAAGATATGATGTGCATGAGATATGCATGAGGACCCCCTGGAAGACATATATGAAAAGTTTGATGACAGTGGATAGCGAAAAAGGTATGCAGAGACCGTAGAGTTTGCGTGGCATTTTATTCCCTCTGACTACCTCTTAAGGAATACAGCGTGAAACTAGTAGTATATTTTCTTGTGGCAGTACTAGGATGGCAATGTGCTTCTCCCGTAAAAATTATTTAAATTTAATTATTTTTATTGTTAAATTTGTAGTAATTTGTCTCTGATGAGACATTTGTACTGTTAAATATTCAGTACATTACAATTTGTGACTTTGAAGTGTTTGGGCTGTGTTTTGTTTGTCAGCTGTCATCGTGCAGGTAACGAACAAAATTTTAATATCATATTTCCTTGCTTATTGCATTCCCTTTGCTCCTTAACACATATAAACATTAATAACCTATCAATACAAGTTCTTATTACTCTAACCTGCAATTCTAAGCATACTATTGCATAAATAATATAAATGGTGACCCGCGGTACTAAGGCATGTCAGGCAGAGGATAGGCTCTCATGCCGTGGGACCTGGATGCGCTTTCTCTGGCGTCGATCTATTACCCGCGTCGGGGCCTGGTCTGGGAAACCGGCAGCCCAAGCACGCGCCGAGGAGGAGCGGGTAGCCGCAATAGAAATGTGGGAAACACCACCTGCCGGCCTGAGGACGATCGAGGCTGTTCGGCCAGTCTTCCGCCAGTGGTTAGCATGCTGTCACGGCGTCCTAGCCTTCCGCACTACAAAGGTGCTCACGGGGCATGGCTGTATCGGGGGTTACCTGTGTCGGATCGCTGGAACGGAGCCCGACGCTTGCTGCCACCACTTCGTGCTTTTTGGCACGAATACTTTGACTATTCCACTGTAGAAAGTTCAGTGGCTCCATTGCTTAGTATTTTAAAAATTGTTAGTAAGTTTTTGGCAACGGTGGACGATATAGGATGTTCATCAGTGGTTTGAAAGATGCTCACAAGGGTTTTAGTTAGTGCAACCAATAGATCTTTTCTAGATTCTATTGGGCTGTCAACACCTTGATTTAGAGTGCAACCATTAAAAAGGGAAGAGGGACAATTGGCAGTTAAGGCTTGATGAGCTTATCTGTTATATCCCTTCACTAAAGGAGCGCGGGGACGGGAAAATTGTCTTTCGGTATGATTTATATGGAGTGACAGGGGCTGATGATATGGGTGATAAGGAGTGAGCGGAACGGGAAGATATTTCGAAACGAGCAGAAGCCTCTATATATGATATACATTCCTGAGACATTGTAATTTTGATGGACTGTTGCCTTGCAAACTCAGGACAGTCCTTGTCTGTTATGTTTACTCTCACAGTATAAACAAAAAGAATTTTCCCTACTAGTGTTACATACACCACCATTATGCGATTCAGAACACTTGTAGAACCTTGGCTTCGACCTGCACTGTGATTTTATATGACCAAAGCGACAGCAGTTTAGGCATTGGATGGTGGGATATTTGTAGGGTTCAACTGGGAGGGAGGAATGGTACAAAAAGACCCTTTCAGGCAACATTTGACCACGGAATGTAACTACAACTGACTGAGTCGCATAAAAGGGCCTTTATCCGTATTTAGGTAGGATTTAGGACTTTCAGATAGGGAAGGGTTAATGTATAAATTTTGAATTGACGGAGTAGCGGTAGCTGGGTCAATAATTGTTTTTTTAAATGAATTTTCATTATGGGAAGGGGTGTCATCACCTTGCCTTTTTCTTGATGCCGTCTGATCGCATATGCCACCACCAGGATCAGGGGATCAGACGTATGCTCAGCTTCCATTTTAAAATTAACTAACCAAATTTACCTTATAACTAATCTAATTACCAAAACACCACAAGCACTAACACCAACCTAACACCTTAATAATACAAATCTCTTTTTTTTAAAACCGCAATTTCCATTAAAAACGTACGACAAAAAAACGATACCCTCACTAACACGTGCGTTAACCAAAACAAACGACAGCAAAAGTCAATAGTAAATTCAATTTAATCGACATAAATAATGTAATTAACATAAAATTATAATTTATATATATTATAATTATAATAATTTGAGATGTGATGGGCTACACCAATATTATTTTTACAAAAGACAGACAGTAGGAATACTATTATATTAAATAATATAATATATATTAAAATTTTACCTAGTTAATACGCTGGCTATAAATAGCACTGTATCTCTTGTATAATTTGACATGCTTGGAATCCGTTCCAATTAATTTAAATTAAATAATAAGACAAAAGAGACTTTGAATTTCTTTATCTTAAATATCTTTGGCTATATGTTATGCAGTAATAAAAATAAAAGGAATAATAATGTAAAAATAAGTGTACAACAATTAGGGTACAAAATACTTTGGAGCCTAGGATACTTTAAATAAAACGAAGTACCTCAGAGCGAGACAATTAAAGATCAATCATCATCAGGTAATCATCTCTCAGCCCCCGAGGGGGAGAGGGGAGACGGCTTCAGGGTAGGTAACCCTCTGGCCGTGAGATCTAACTCCGCCCATTAATATGGACGTGGCGTTATGTTGGCCATAGTGAGCCCGGATAATTATCTCTTATAAGACAGGGATGATAAAGCGAGGGGATGAGCTACATGCTGCCTGGGCGGTCAGCCCAGCCGGGTGAGACCCCTGGTTGCCCAGAAGAGGCCCAGCTTAAGCGACCAGCAACCATGGCATTAGCTCAGGAGTCGGGTGTGGGGAGGAGGATGTTCCTAGGGAGACGTCTTCTGGCTGCGCCTGTGCTACAGGGCGGTGGTCCGGATGTGAGGGTGCACCGACGCGTCAGCTTGGCAGTACATCCTGGCTGCGACGGAGAGGACGTGCTCGTTGATATCCTCGGCACGGAGGTCCCGCTTGATTATCGCGTTCCTCACGCACCAAGGCGCCTTGACGATACGCCTCAGGGTGACGTTCTGTACTTGTTGCAGCATCAGGCATTGGCGCGGAAAGGCAAGGGCAAACCAGGCCGGAGCTGCATACCTGGCCTGACGTAGGTTTTATATATGGCCAGTTTTGTGCGCAGTGGGAGGCGTGATCTGAGGACTGGCCACAGCATATTCAGCGTGGCTCTAGCTGTATTCTTTGCTTTTTTCACGTTGAGAGCCTCCACTCCGCCAGCTAGTCCGGTCCAGAGAGCGCTGAAGTTTCTTAGCGGCGTGGGTTTAATGACTTGGTCAGGAGCGCGATATCGTCCACGAGAGGGCCAACATTGTGTCCTGGCCCACTGGTATGTCGTCAGTGTAGGTTGTGTACAGCGTTGGTGACAGTATGCTGCCATAGGGAACACCGACGAGGCTTGGATGTTTGCTGGAGGTGGGATCATCAACCCTCACGCGGAAGCTCCTGCCATGGAGAAATTCGGACAGGATTCGCGCAAGGTGGTGAGGGACGCCAGCTTGAAGGACCTTGTGCAGCAATCCTGGGTGCCATGCCAAGGCCTTCGCGACGTCTTAGAAGGCCACTGCTGCAACTTCCTTTCTATTGGCCGCGGCTGATGCATAATGAAGTGCTCATGTGACTTGAAGTGTCGTACATTGCTCGCTCCGAAAAC
The DNA here is from genome assembly GCA_013403705.1 of Heliconius hermathena. NCBI lineage: Eukaryota > Metazoa > Arthropoda > Insecta > Lepidoptera > Nymphalidae > Heliconius > Heliconius hermathena. Next base: position 51,278 of record JAAIXJ010000256.1, on the reverse strand, counting down.
CAAACTGCTCGGGGTGCGGTTGTAGATGCGCTTGGAGAAGTGGGAGCATTAGCTTCTCGAACAGTTTGGATGTTGCACTCAGGAGGGTGATTGGTCGGTAGCTGTCCGGAAGGCGAGGATTTTTCCCTGGCTTGGGCAGCATTACCACTAGGCCCTTCTTCCACGCCTGGGGGAAGTATCCCAGGCGGAGGATGGCATTAAGCAGCCTAGTGAGTGCTGCGATTGCTCTATTGGACAGGTGACAAGCCGCGTTGGTCACAGTGTCTCTCCCCGGAGCTTTGTTAAGCTTGAGTGAAGAAATAGCCTTCTTCACGCTCGACGGGGAGAATGGAGGTGACTGATCTGAATCGTCCGGACTTCGATTTTTTTCCTGGACTGCTGCTTCTAGTGTGTTGTGGACTTCTACACATTGGCTAGGGTTGGGTAGAAACTGGCTTTCCAGGTGTACGGCCATAATTTCCGCTCTACCCTGGGAGTCAAAGTGTGCCATCCGGGTGCAGTAGGAGTCTCACCTGCGGGGCTTTCTTTGTAACGAGGCGGCACAGCTTGTTAAGTGACGGTTGGTCCTCGCTTGCCTCTTCGATGCGCTTCTCCCAACTCTCCACAGCCGCGGACTCAAGGGCGGATGCGGTCTATGTAGCTATTTAGCTTGGTCTTTGTCGCTAGCTCGCGGGTTCTCTGCCACTCCTCTCGTATCTTTCTCTTCCTCGCGATGAGATCGGAGAGCCGTTTGAGGATGGGAGGAAAAGTCCTCAGCTTGTGGCGAGTGAGCGAGCGAGTGGGGGGGNGGGGGGGGGGGGGGGGGGGGGGGGGGGGGGGGGGGGGGGGGGGGGGGGGGGGGGGGGGGGGGGGGGGGGTTGGTTGGCTTCGCTGATGGCATCCTGAATGGTGCTGGTGACCTTTTTCTCCAGCCGGTCGATGCTAGAGGGGCTGTCAAGAGGCTCGGCGCGCAAGGGGTTTTTGCTATGCACGAGGGCTTCAAATCGCGGCCAATGTATCAGGCCTCCATGCTAAATATTTATTTTACTTATATAATGACGTTGGGATCGACCGTACAGTTAATAATTTATTTGAACATTGAACATTCCGCCCACCAAAAGGAACATTTTCCTTTTAGTACCGCCTACCATAGAAGAACTCAGCAAAATGGACTGTATAAGAATAATATGGTTATTATTCTTATACAGTCCATTTTGCTGAGTTTTTATTGATGATTTGTATATTAAATAGTGGATAGCTGCATTACATAATGATTGCCAGATTAAAAAATATGGTTTTACTTAAAATGTTATAAATACACAAAAATATTATAAAGTAAAAGTACAACCAATGCAAACGTTCTCAAATACAGTTATGGAGTTTCTTTAAACTTTATCAAAATACAAAGTTACAAACCTAAAGGTATAAAAATATCTTACCACAGAAAACATACAACAACATATAAATGTTTACAATTCCAACATTATATTGCTTTTTCAGTGATAGGAAGTAAACACAGTTTTGAAATTGGACGTTTAATCGTAGTGCCTTTGCAACGAACAGTGACAACGAGCGTCAAATTATCTTTATCCGGATGGAGTTGTATAATTCTACCGTATAACCATTTAGCTGGAGCTAAGTTACCTTCTTTTAATACTACTATTATACATCAGCTATTTTATAGTCCAGATTACTAATATTCCATTTCTGTCTTTGGAAGAACTGTGTCAAATATTCCTGCCTCCATCTACGCCAGAAGTGTTGCATCATACGCTGTACCATTTGCCATCTGCGTAATGTACTAACCGAGGCATCCTCAAAGTTGTAGTCGGGTGCCACTACCAACGGATGATCCACCAAAAAATGGCCCGGAGTTAAAGGCACAGGATCCTCTGGGTTGTTACTACCCTGCGACAAAGGTCTAGAGTTTAAGTATCCCTAAATAAAGAGCTGTGGACAGCTCTTCAAACGTCAAGGTGGAGTCACCTACGACACGCTTTAGATGGTACTTTACACTTTTAACTCCTGCTTCCCACAATCCATCAAAATTTGGAGCGCGGGGAGGAATGAAGTGCCATTCAATTTACGAGGCAGCAAGAGCAGTTGCAATGTTGTAGCTCTTTGGCGGCTCCAACAAAATGAGTTATCGCTCCAAATATGACGACAATGACCACACCTGGCAACAAATCTTTTGAACGCCGCCAAACCGTACTTATTCTAAATAGTGCTAACCTTAATCTTCTACCTACTAACGCTACCCACTTTTTTCCTAAGACCACTCCATCACAATTAGATTTAATGATCGTTTTTTCGCATGAACAATTCGCCACTTATGGCCAGCTATGCGCTGAAGCGTTCTCGCATCATGATCTTATGACATATAAAGTTCGTACACCGAAAATTAAGCCTACAATTATCATGCTCAGGAGTTTTGAAAATTTTAACAACATAGCTTTCCTGCAAAATCTAAATCATTTAGATTGGGACAGTGTATTAAATGCTCCGACCATTAACGAAAAAAATAATATATTTAATTGAGCTCTTCGACGTGCACGCTCCACTTCAACCCATAAAACTTAAGCACATTCTCTGGCTGACGGATGATATTAAGAACCTTATGGCAAAGCACAACTCCGCCAAGTTAAAGTACAAAAGAAATCCTATAGAAAAAAACCTGAATAGGTTCAAAAAACTAAAGAACCGGTTTAATAAAATTTGTAGGGATGCACAGCGCACTTTTATTCACAACTCTATCGAGAATGGCAATTCAGCTAGAGTTTGGAAATTTCTCGACTCGATGGGTATAGGAGGTTTGCGACACTTACGGCTTGCGAAAACTACTGCGTTAAGCGATAGAACGGATCTCGATGAAATGAATAAATACTTCACACATGTCAGGATATTAAATCGTACTACTAAAATAAATACCATTAAATTTATTCCTTTTATTTCCAGTACATCTCCCTTCTATTTTACTTCTGTTTCTTCTGACGGCGTAAAGAAACGTATACTCCTGTCCTCTGCCACATTTTTAACCATTCCCTTTCCTCAAATACTTTCCCTGATTACTTGTGGTAGGCGATAATTATTCCCATACCTAAAGGATTTAACTCCTCCTACTTTACAGACAATCATCCGATCTCTATCCTGCCATTCCTGTCTAAAGTACTAGAACGTATAGTCCACCAACAACTCTCATCCTTCCTGACCAAGTATCATATCCTATCTCCCTTCCAGTCTGAATTCCGTCCTGGACAAAGCACTGTCATAGCGTTAAACAAGGTCAATGATGATATTAGATATGGTATTGATAATCAACAAATCACTATTCTTACCCTTCTCGACTTTTCAAATGCTTTAAGTACCGTTGATTTTGAAATCCTTTTAGCTATCTTAAAATCTATTAATATTTTCTAAGAGGCTATTACTCCTTGAATGGTTTTTCTCCTATCAACATGGCCGGGAGCAATACATTCGGTTAAATAATCCATTGCTTTTTCCTATCTTCATCAATTCCGTTGCTAACCTTTTATCCTTACCTTTTCACCTATACGCTGATGACTTGCAGATTTACACGACCCCCAACGTAGATGATATTGCGAGGGCTGTTAGTCTAGTTAATTCCAATCTGAAAAATATCTATATCATATGTCTGTAAATCCTAAAAAGTCGCAAGTGTGTATTCTTGGCAGTCCTAAGCAACTTACTAAATTCAATGTCCCTTCCCTTCCATCTATAATCTTCGACATTTGTGTATTAGAGTATTGCGACAGTGTAAAAAATCTAGGTGTCAAGGTAGAGAGCACTCTCTCGTGGACGCCTCAAATATCTGAGTTAAGCCGCAGATTGTACTACGCTATGGGTAGGTTGAATAGATGGAAAAATCTATTACCAATAAAAACCAAAATAACCCTAACACAATCACTTTTACTACCTATAATAGTCATAGACTATGCTGACACTTGTTACCTAGGTTTATCACAGCAATTACTCTGTTCAGGCCAAACGCCTGTTATAATTTTATGGCAATTCTTTTTTAATTACACATATGCTCATAGGTGATAAATAATGTATTTTTATCTTACAATTACCCTACCATAGTGAAAGGAGAGACTCTAATACAATGGGTAAAACAATTATAAACCTTGACTTTGTATCACTTTATTAACCCGTTGAACTTAGGGCTATCACTTATAACGCTTAACACTTCACTTAAATCACTTAAATATACTAACACTTAAATAACTTTTCTTCAGAGCTTGTTGCCTGTATTACAACGTTCGGAAGACTGTATTTAATTGTGATTTTATGGGGTTTTTATAGTACAAGATCCCTCCCAAAACTAAGCTTACCGGAAGTATCTCAATTTCATAATTTACAATAAACATAGTATCAGTAGATTATAAATTAAGTATATTAACAATATTTAATTTTAAATAACTCCCTATCATTAGTTACAGTATTTCATTTAGTTTATAATCTCATAACAATATTATATAGCAACTTCCTATAATAACTCA
>JAAIXJ010000256.1:15823-45766 GCA_013403705.1 Heliconius hermathena | reverse complement strand
AGCAGGGTAGGCAGAGGGAACCTAGTGTTAAGACACTCCGTTCCCCACTTTCTGCCGAATTCTGGAGGCATTGCGTGTTGAGTGGCAGAACTCAACGCCGCGCTTAACCTCGACACCAGAGCGAAGAAATGGAAATATAAATTTAAGTAAATATTTCATCTCCTCGAGTGGGGATCGAACTCACAACCAGTCGGTTTTGCAGTCACACCTCGTGCCGCTGCGCCACGACCGGCCTCATATTAATAATTATTAATAATTATTTAAATTTTTACTGTTGTTAACAATTACTTTACAATTACTTCTTTTAGGATAGCTGGTAGGCTGACAGTATATCGAATTAAAAATCAAATCAGCTTCACGCTGCATCCCGCACACAGCAGGGTAGGCAGAGAGAACCTAGTGTTACGACACTCCGTTCCCCAATTGCCGCCGATTTTTGTAGGCATTGCTTGTTGAGTGGCGAAACTCAACGCCTGCCCTGCTATGTGCGGGATACAGCGTGAAGTTGATTCAGGTCTACTGTTCCTTGGAGCTATGAAAAAATCTAACTTCTAAGCCAACGCAATCCAAAGATACGTTTATACCGCAAATTTTTAAAACTCGCATTTGTTACGCAACTACGCCTTATAGCACAAACAAAGGAAAAATTGCTAAATCTGTAAATTTTTATTTACATCATATAATAAAAATATTTTTAATAATTTTAAAGTTACAACAACAGTCCTTTTAGGTGTGTTTTACAGACTCCTATCCTTTATTCAAGTGAAGCTCAGTCGTCCAGATATTAACTTTTATAAATTATGAACTGCCACTACCGATTATGACGAAGGTGGATGGCGAGAGTTCTTCAGTGGGACGGAAGTAAAACAAGAGTTATGCCACTATGTTTATATTCAGAGGTTTACAAATTTGTGTCTCTCGTACAATCGATACATGCTATTTTATACTCTTTTTAAAATACAATTACCCACTTTTACAATTTATATTTAGACACGTTCCATTTCTCGATATCAAATAATTATACTTATAATAAAAATAACAAAAATACTATACTTTATATGCTAATACTAAATTATTATTGATTATATTTTATTATTATTATTATTGTTATGTATATTATAATTATCAGTTTTATAAAGAACACATAGATCTAGACTACCGTTTTACATAGCCTAGCAGTCTAGATTTTATTGCTTTTTACATATTTTTTTATAACACAGTTTTCATTTTTAAATTTTATACTTATAGTACTTTGAACACAGTTTCATAAAGAACACGTAGATCTAGACTACCGTTTCACATAGCCTAGCAGTCTAGATTTTATTGCTTTTATATATATTTTTTTATGACACAGTTCTCATTTCCAAATTTTGTAATTATAGTACTTTGAACACACAGTTTCATAAATAACACATAGATCTAGACTACCGTTTCACACAGCCTAACAGTCTAGATTTTATTGCTTTTTATATATTTTTTTTACTTGAGAGGGTATATCTGGGTATGAGTCACCTAAAATAGTTAACACGTCTGTGGGCTTGTAAACATCTGCACGACCAATTAGTTTATCAGATGTCCAACTAATAACTGAATCACCAATATTTAACACTCGCACTCGATACGGCTTCATTGTTAACGTAGTTTGCGGTATATAAAAAGAAATTTTACCCAACGAAAATAAAACCGGTCTTGTGACTAATAACATATTTGTAAAGACAAATTCTTTTATTATATAAAAATCAACATCGCGAGTAGAACCCGCTGTTGTTAATTGTAAAAAGAGGTACTTTTGTAATAAAATCGTTTTCTATCTAATGTAATATCATACAAGTAAGACTGTTCTTACTTGTATGATATTACATGAGATAGAAAATTAGGTACTAATGACTGTTCATTAGTACCTAATAAGAGGGTAATATCTCTTTGAATTTGCTACAAGATTTATATTTGAATGGCTAAGTACGGGCTGTCCAATAATAAGGTCTATATCACAAGTTCGAATATCAGTTGTCTCTGCACATGTTTCAACATATAAATCATCAATAAGAAGTGCAAAATTTACCTAACCTAATGACTTTGTATACCCGCCACCAAAGCCTTTCGTTATAACATTAGACGGCATATTATTTAATTTTAATTTGCTAGTTACACATGTATTTACGATATTTACTTTGCTGCCTGTATCACTGTACGCTACTACTGGCTGGCTGTTAATATACACATTTTTTATATATATCAGATACCAAATCGTAAGAAGTGTATATATTTCGTACCTGTACCGTTGTGGAGTCAATCGCTCGGGACTGCGCAGACGGTTGCGTTGGCCTGGGTTGAATCTGCGATGTCCCGGCACCGTACCAGCATACCGAGGCAGCATGGTCCAGTTTCTGACAGCAGAAGACGGCAGCGCGTAGACCTGCACTCCCGTATTACGTGTTCAGTCTTTACACTCCGCAGCCAGTTTGATCCGATTTAATTTTTTCTTGTTTCTACCCTATACCCTAAGTATACATGTGGTTTACTAGTGGCATCTTTGTATGCTTCTTCAACATATTTAGGATTCTCAGGTACTATTTGACGAGCAAGAAAACGTATTTGAGTTTTGTCTCTAGGATTTTTAAAGTAAATTATGCAGCTAGAATTTAACGCTACATCACGTTGTCCTTTCCCTTGATGAAACAAGTTTTGCGTTATGTAGAATACACTCAAATTTCTATGATGACTTCCTTTAGTAAAAATATCAACTATGCGCCCATCAGATTCTCTCATAAGCTCGTCGATTATAATCAATTGTCGTACTTCCCATCAAACATGTTCAAGTCAGGAATTCCTTGATAGTAATTAACTCCACTTAAATTGTATAATGGCTGTATTTCATCGTAACACCATAAGATAGTGTTAAATTCTTGATTACAAATATGATTTATGTTTTTCAAAAAATCACATACAATCTTTGATTTTCCACAACCACTAGGACCCGCTATTATAGCAGTGAAAGGGTGTTCAAAATGATACATGTTAAATGTAGTAGGATACGTCTATTCAATTAAAAGGTAAAACTAAATATGTACATATAAAAAATACATAACATACATCTTATAATATATTTTCTTAACTAATACAATAAAAATGACATCTTAATACTATCTTAACTTATAATGACCCCAAGCTAATGTATCTGTTGAGTTAGGCAAAATATGTCGCTTGGTGTCGTTGTATGACAAACAAATTTTATTATTTTTTTGTGTAAATATAATATCGCTGTTTTGCATTACAACAAAACAGTTATTATGTGTATGAAGAAACACACAGCGTTGATTGAAGAAGCAGTCTCCTAATTTCGCCTATTTTCATATATAAATGGTTCGACTTACCAAATAATCTTCGAAATACTTTCCTCTTTCACTTCTGCAGTGACGTACGTCATCTATTCTCTGTGGCGACGTGCTGTCATCTATCACTCATAGAAGTCTTCATAACTCACCAGCAAGAACCTTGCTGCAACGCTGTGTGTTTCTTCATACACATAATAACTGTTTTGTTGTAATGCAAAACAGCGATATTATGTTACTTCGAAACACACAGCGTTGATTGAAGACCTGTTTGTTTACTGCTGGTGAAAGAGAATGTATGCAGACAAAGGATGCAGACGCTATGTGATCTTAAAGAAAATTTTTAAAGAAATTAACTTTATGTACCTATATTAAAAGTTAATTTTTAATTTACTTATAAAACATTAAAGTTTTTCAAATAACCGAATAATGCTAATGCATAACACTATTCACCTTAATAAGACATTTCTTACCAATACTGTTTAACAAAATTTTATTGGTGATTTTTTCTTTAACTATTTTATCATAAATTCTTTATTTAATGGTATAAGCTCGTCTCTAAGTTAGAACAAAGTATCATGTAATAATATCAAAATATCCTCTCAAATAATTTAGGATGTTTATTATAATAAATCATACTGAATCAACTTAATAATAGATTATTAAACCTAATCATTATATATTAGTAAAATTACTTCACAAAAAACCTCTTTTGAAATTATTAACTTATCTGAAATTTTCAATTCTTTCAATAAGTTTATTACTGTTTACTTATCTGAAACCTTTAATTCTTCCAGTATACCTGAAATATATCATTATTATATCTTTTTAAAATTTCCTTTTGTTGTCAAAGTAGTTGTCTCTTTGAATCTGTAGCCCATCATTTAATAAATAAATATATTTAATCATTATTATTATCAAATGTTGCTGCTGCTTTCATAAAAATCAAAGTTGATTGGTCCTTCAAACAATTGAACCTAAAAATAAAATGAATACTGCCTGATATATTAGATGTTCTGATACATCACAATGTAAGAATACAACAAAATAATATTAGTGTGCCACAATTTCCTTGTGCTTTAGTTCCAGAAAATTATAAGTACAATGTATAGTAACCATTGTCCTGTGTACTTTTATGTGTATTTTGTCACATTAGCACCTTGCCATCAGGTTATAATACATATACATTCAGTTTTATTTGTCCATATCAAGTCTGGTATCTTTCCAATTGGTGTTTCAATAACAATCAAATATGGTATTTCTTTTAATTCCTAATACTTATTTATTATTTCAATTTCTGTTTAAATAATACCATTACAACCAAAGGTGTACCTTGATCGTCTCACTTTCAGCTTTTATTTTATTGTACCTTTCCGATTTTCCAAATCTTTAACGGACTTGTTTCATGGTCCTTTTATTTTAAGGCACTAGCCTTCAGCTAGGTTCTCAATATGTAAGACCCTTATATAGTGCCCTAGTGCTCAGTAACTAAGTATCTATAGTATAAAGTTCGTCCTCCTAGGCCTGGAACAACAGATGTTATTCAGACATGTCCTCTTTGAAAATTGTATGTTAGTCTTTGGTGTCTTATGTCCATTTTGGAAATAAAAAAGTTATGAGTCCTTAGTGACGTCTAGTCGCGCGGCGGCCATTTGGACCAGCCAACTATCTGGACAGAGATAGGTCCACTACATCTTATATCTCCATATTTTATAAGGTCTCCGGAGCCTGGAGCAACAGATGTTATTTGGACATGAATTGTGCTTTCTTGAATAGTGTATCTCAGTCTCTTGTGTTTCACCCATTTTTGGAAATATAAGCTATGAGTCCTTAGTGACGTCTAGCCGCACAGCGGCCGACCATTTGGACAGAGAAAGATCCACGTCTAGGACGCTCCATATTAAATAAGGCCTCCGGAGCCTGGAGCAACAGATGCCATTACGGCATGTAAATGGTGGTCAGCTTTGTATCTCTCGATAGATATACCAGATAGATATAGTCAGAGTGATGATCCGACGATCTGCCAACTTCCAGATATATCATCAAGTTTAATAGTTAATACCTGGATCTGTTCCTTAATCCTCAAATATACCATAGAATAAAATTACTTTGACACATTGATATAGTACCATATTCACACTCTGAAAGTTTATTTTCCTTGTGCTTACTGTTATATAAAAATTGAACATTTCCATTAATCTGCATGCTATCTGTCACATCTGATTCATTCAGTACCTGCTTTCCTGAGGTAAAGCACATTCAGGTGGACTACTCAACCTACATACACGGCGGTTTTGTTGAGAAATAAGAGTTACAGGTGTCATATAGAGACTATGGATACAATTTTTATGATTTGACTTCCTACTAAGTCTGTTATTGGGCAGCTGTGTCAGGTAAACTACTCAATCCACCTGCACTGTGGTCTACTTGAGACAATTTTACTTTCCACTAAGTCAGTTGTTGGCCGACTGTGACTATTGACTAATATAAGTATTGGTTAATATGCCTAAAGCTCCAGTTTTCCAACATCTGCCTTAACAATTAAAGGCAATCTCAGAAGTAATTGTGTTCCATAACAACCAACACACTTCTTTCCTTTTGAAGGTACACAACATAATTTCACACACAATTTAATTTTGAGTGCTTCATTAGACAACCAATAATACACAATCTCATATATTTTACATGAATTTTGTTTACTTAAAGCAATTTCGGATTTGTAGCTGTATCAATGATATTTCAATGTTTAATGATTAACTCAGCAGCCAAAATGTAGCATTAGTTTACTATTTCCGAGATATGAATTGTTAATGTCAATCTGTCCTGATCAACTGCCAGCATAAATCTGTTGGGATACACAACATCATATAAATGCCCGGTAATATGCCTGTGCTCTTCTACAACCAAAACCATTGTAACTGTCTGGGAGCAGTGTAACGATAAACATAGAAGTGAGCTTATGTCTACCTTTTTTTTTTTTTTTAACCAAGACGGTATAATTTGCAACTGATGACTTGACTTTTACTGAATAAACTTGTTATCCTTTCAATTGCAATAATAATAAATTTTATAAATATATATTATTTCTTCATTCATTTTTCAAAAATTAACTTTGTTTTAAAATTACCTTATTTGCCTTTTTTTTTAATGTATTATTTATCTCTTGTAAATGAATGTCAACATTAAATGTAAATTGTAAAATTATATATTGGAACCCACGATACAGGAATACCTAGTGTGGGTACCATCAGATGTAACAAAAATTGTACAAGTTATTTGTTAATAAATAAATTTTATTTTATTTTTTTTTTCCAATGGAGTTTCCTTTTCTGTTCTATCATCTTCTTTATTTATTATTATTTTTGTATTTAAATTAATATCTTATATGATCTATTTCCTTTATTACATTCATTATACACTACATGTAGGGTATACTATTTGTAGGGTTTTTTTTATATAATAATAATAATAGCAGTTTGGGTTACAAACTTTTTAAATAAGAAGATATTATGAGCTTCAATGTATTACTGTCAATTTATTTATTTTAAACTTTGATTAAAACTCTGTTAATTTCACAAATTACACTAACAACACAAAATCACACACTTTATTCTATAATTACATGACTTAATTCTTCTGAAGACCTGGATTCAAGTAATGTGAAATAGTCACAGTCCGCCAGTCTATCAAATTGTTAAGCCCAAGCAAACAGTTTTGTTCAATGTTAGATATCTCTCTTGGCAGATGATATTTAGTTTCATTTTATTAAAGTTATACAACTCCTTGTTAACTACTAATCGCAAAAGCTGGAGTAAATCTGCAAAACCGTTACAGACTAGTTCCTATAGTCTGTAGTCACTTATTGACAGTAGTCAACCTCTGTCTGTTGATTGCAATACTACCATTCTTGTTCATACACATTTCTAGCGATAAGTTACATTCTTTTATGTGACTAAACTGTAGCTCTGTTATAGATAACACAGGATTATCAAAATAAATTCCTATAAGAAATAAAATTAATACAAACTGTTGTTGTGTGTTGTTACAGATAAAATAAAAATTCAAATATACTTCATTTCAGCAGTAAATAGTCAGTTATTGTCAACTGAATATAGAGCCACCACCGGCCCAAGGAGCAGTTCTGTTGCCTAAGAGCTAAAAAACGTTGCTCTTTTCAATAAAAGTTACAATTTTAAAACAATGTAATTGCAGCCATGCTTCAAATTATTATTTACATAGGTACATGTTATCATTACACTCTGTAATGCAAGTAATTATATATAGAATAATAAGCTTTACTATTACTTTTTTATAGTTATCGTAAACATTCTAGATCTGTCTGTATATTATGTACAGTAAAGTAACTTAATAAGTATAAGGCAACCTAGCCCATGTTAAATAGAATGTTTTAAAAGACATTTTCGCAATAATCTTGAGTGTTGACATTTTTAATGTATAATATTTCGTCAAAATATCCTATAGAATATCTCTAATAAAAATTCAGGAGCTGTGTAATAGCTTATATGCTGAAATATAACTTACCAGTCTCAATTAGACTACTATTTTAATTATCTAAGTATCAGAAGTTTGTACTTTGCCTTTTTAACTCTTATATAGTAAAGGGGGCTTACATTTTTTTCTTCTCATTTTGAGTAAGCTAGGAAAAATTGCTAAAAACTTCAAGGGACCGTTGGCCATTTTAAATTCCGAAAACAGCAACTTTCCTTTCCCTGTACTTCTGAATTATTTACACTCATCTTGCGAGATACAACACAAATATAAACTAAACTCCTTTATATAAAAATATTTAACACAAAATTTTGTTATTTATAAATTTTGCATCCGATCGCGGCAAAATTATAAGACGCTATGAAGTATGAGTGATAGATGACAGCACGTCGCCACAGAGAATAGATGACGTACGTCACTGCAGAAGTGAAAGAGGAAAGTATTTCGAAGATTATTTGGTAAGTCGAACCATTTATATATGAAAATAGGCGAAATTAGGAGACTGCTTCTTCAATCAACGCTGTGTGTTTCGAAGTAACATAATATGCTTGATGCTTCTAAATCTATACATTTCAGCAAGTTGTATTTTTTTATTAAATAAACATGACTTATAGTTATTAACATTTAATTTCGTAGTTACACTTTTATTAACCCCTTTAGCTTTGGTGATAGTACGATCTTCAACACTCATTGCATACATTTTTGATCGCAATCCAACAAATTCAGTAAGAATTTTGCCGTTGTTCTCGTCTTTAAAAAATCCTAATTTCTTTTTATTTACTTGAGGAAAGTGAAACTGATTATTTGAAGGATAATCAGAAGTATCGAAATATGAATTTAAATTTTCCTTGATTTCTTTGTAAAAATCGTCGCAAAATATTTGGTATATCACACTATCAGTATATAACAATTTTATGTTGGTAAATTTATTTTTCATGTACTGATAGTGAAAGTCATACATTAAAGTCTTGGATATCTCTAATATGCTAAAACCTAAATATATGGGCTTGTTATAAAACAATTTAGTTTTGCGAAGTATCATAAATAAATACCCATCAGTGGTCGTGCGGTGCGGACATGTCCATATTTTGTTAAACTCAATAAATATCGTAAAATATTGTGTCACGCTGTCGAGTGCGCGGCAATTGCAAGCGGAGCGTAAACGAGATAGTTGAAATAATTCATCTTGCTCGCACTTGTACGTTAATTATCTAGTACGAATTAAGGATGAGCGTCCATCACTCACCTAAAACCGGACAGCTAAGAAGCGATACCGGGGGTGGATCTCAGCCAGATCTACGTACTTTCTTTGAGAAAAGTGCCATAAAAAGAAAACACCCCGAATGTGACCATAAAGAAGAAATGGAATCCCTTCGGAAACAAATGGAATCCTTTCAAAAAGATATAAAAGGCTACTTTGCGGATTTTATAAGGTTACAAAAAGAGGATAAAACCGAAATTAAGAAGGATTTAGCGGAAATAAAATACGAGTTCATTAATATTAAGCAAATTACTGAAGACTTATCTAAACTATATCAAAATTTGAAAGAGAAAGTAGTGAACATTCAAACAGAAAATAAGTACGTACAGGAGAAAATCGACACCTTAGAGTCAACAGTGCATGCAATAAATTCAATCGATAAAAATACCACCGGGACGAGTTCGAATTCTATCGCAGCCCCAGTCGCCCGCTCCGTGGACAACATGCCTAACACTTCGCATGAAGCTTTATTTCTTGAAATCGAATGTAGGGAACTATTATTTATATTTATAGTTTATTTAATATGTGGCATTTATATATTTCAATATTATAATTTATTTATTTATCATTTATATACACACGTAAAATCATACATACATTTAATAGGATTTATATATTTTATAGTAAGTATTCGTATTTAGTATATTTATATGAAAGCGCTCGCTGCCGTCGACCGAACCGGTAAGGCGTTCAACATTCACGCCTACCCCCTTGTCGACGGCATATTTTATTCTCACAGTCGATGCTTGCCACTCGATGCGCTTTCCATACGTTCCTTTGTTCTCTTTATTATTTTCTTCCAAATCAGTATTTATCGTGTTCCGTTTTATATGTATGTTTGTGGTTGACTTTTATATAAACTGTGTCGTGATTTATCATTTGTGTTAAAACTATATGTACTTTAAAGTGGTGTTGAATATACTCAGTGTAAACCGTGAGTAGACTTTTTATTCATCTCCATCAACACTACATCGAAGAACGTCAGCGTCGAGCGAACAATTTAATTTTCGTGGGTATCCCCGAAATAACAGAAAAAAGTTTTAAGGTGGGCCAGGAACATGATGTGAGAGAAGTTATGAAAACTTTGCAAATAATAGATTATGAATGCTCAGGACCTATAAAGATAATAAGATTAGGTAAATACAGCTATGGAAAGGATCGTCCTCTTCGAGTTTGTTTCCAGTCGGCCGACATCGTTAAGCAGGTTCTACGTTCAAAGTCCAAGCTCACCGGTTTCGTACGTGTTTACGCTGATTTGACATTGTCACAGAGACATTATTTTAATAGCCTAAAGCAAAAATTATTGGATCGGGAGCGAAATGGCGAAAAAGATCTCATTTTAAAGTACATCAACGGAAATAAATAAATTGTTAAGAAGGTTCCAAAAAACTCAAACTAGCCACATGTGTACCCCCTTGTGCACCCCTTTGTAAGCCCTCAAATGTCTCTTATAACAAAATCAATTATTATATTAAGTCTAAATACGAAAATATCTCCGAATACTCTTCTACTCTTAAACTTTTTTATACTAATATGCGTAGTGTTCGTACTAAGGGTAAGTTTGATGAGTTAAAGTGCATAATAAAGTCAATAAACTGTGTAATACACATAATTGTTTTAACAGAAACATGGATTTCAAATGAGGCAGAAGCCAAATTATATTGTTTACCTAATTATAATCATGTTTGTAACTATAGAACAACAAAACGAGGTGGAGGTGTTTCGATTTACGTACATAATAGTATAGCATATGATTTTTTAGAGGAATTGTATGATGACGGTGTTCATTTTATGTGGATATACCTTAATCGTTTCGCTCTTAATATAGGTATTGTTTACAGGCCTAATAAGACTCAAACGCAGCATTTTATCGACACATATTGTGCACAGCTAGAAAAACGATTTCTAGCTGTGCACAATATGTGTATACGAGATTTGGGTATAACAGGTACAGCACTAAAAATGTTTAAATCTTATCTTAGAAATAGACTTCAGGTTGTTAAAGTTGGTAAAATCCAAAGTAGTCCGCGGGCTGTCGAATTTGGCATACCGCAGGGCTCAGTGCTTGGTCCTTTATTGTTTTTAATTTATGTCAATAATATTAGTAAAATAGGCCTCACTGGACACATAACTCTATATGCCGATGATACCTGCTTGTTCTATTTCGGACGCAACCTACCTGACTTACTAAATCAAGCACAGACCGATCTATTTAAATTTAACATCTGGTGTCAAAGCCATCTGCTGACAATAAATACTAAAAAAACAAGCTATATGATTTTCTGTGCAAAAAATAAAAAAATACCAAATTATACACCTTTAACTTTAAATAACATATCAATACATCGCTCACACCAGGAAATTTATTTAGGATTGCACCTAGACGACAAATTAGATTGGCGTGCACATATCGACCACGTCAAATCCAAAGTATCATCAATTACAGGAGTTTTACGCAGGGCAGTAGGCTGTATACCTCGTGAAGTTCGAATGACCATCTACAACTCTTTAGTTAAATCTCATCTGGAGTATCTTATAGAAATATGGGGATGTGCCGCTGAAACAAATCTTAAACCGCTCCAGACTGCTCAAAATAAATTAGTAAAAATCTTATTTAATTACGATTTCTTTACAAATACATTAGTGCTTTATAAAGAAACCAAACTATTTAATATAAAACAATTATATACGTATGCAACATGTAACTTAATAAAGAAAATTATGTGCGGTAATCTACATTCGAGCCTAAAATTCACAATTCAAACTTATAAACATACAATGAGATATAAAAACAAAATTCAAACAAGAAAGCCAAGAACTACCTGCTACGGAATTAAAAATATAATGTATGAGGGTGTTCAACTATTTAATAACTTGCCAAATAGTATAAAGACGTGTACAACAGTAAAAGAATTTTAAAAAAATCTCAAATTATATATATACTCCTTACTTAATTAATATTTGATTATTTATTAAAACAATACCTAAGAATTTGTTACACACGATCACTGGAAATTTGTTTATTTAAGATAGCTTTAAGTAGTTATATATTAGTATTTAAGCTCAATATAAGCGAACATTGTTCTTTTTGAGTGAATAAAGTTTTCTATAACCTTAAGTTGGACTGCGACCAAATTTTCAGAAAAAATGGAAAGACTGTGGAATTCGGGCCGAGCAATAAGACTCTCAACACCTTTGATTTTTCCATGATTTTCCCAATGTGTTAATAATTTTACGTTTACCCTTTTTTCCATATTTTCCATTGTCTTTCCAAATACAGAATTATTCACCAGCTTATAAAAATCTTTTTCAAAGTCGGATGTTGCTAAAGTTCATAATTGGGTGTAAATATATTTTTTTTACCAAGGTCTTTGCTTGAACTTTAATACTCTATGAACTTTTTGTACTCGCAATCCATATTTCTCACATTGCAAAAGATTTCTATAATGTATAACATATTTTTTTTGTTATATAAATTAGTAACTAATTTAGATTCTTTGGAATTACCTAAACAAATATTTTCTGGACACAATGGAAAGTCGGAATGAGCATCATTTAAGCTATCGGGGTATTCTATATCTACTTCTAAAATATATCCAAAATCAGAGGTGATTTGCACATTATAATTTACATAAGGATCTTCCCACTCAAAATTAGACAAAGGCAAATATTGAGACATAGCCCACCCATATAAATTGTTTGCATCAAGATAAATTAAATATGAAATAAGATCATTACTATTATAACAAAAGTTTTCATGTGTGGATTATTTGCTTTTGCATAGCGATTACTGCATTGCGATATGCCCCCTCTAATACTGGATTGGACAAAAGCAATTTTGTCAAAATCTGTTAATAATTCTAGTTCGACTTTAGTATATTTTAACATAGCATCCCAACTTAACCCTGGAGCGGTATAGTAATGAGCAGGATCTAAATCGTAAGTCTTCATGCAAACATTACTAAAATTTTCGAAAATATCGCATAAAAGTATTACATCAGTTTTTAAATAGAGATAGAATAGTCAGCCATAGAATAGAATAGTCAGCCATACTTTGACAGTGGAAATGAGACTATACTTTTTGAACATGATTATAATCATCAACTGAAATGCTTTGACCAGTCAATGTATAATACTAGTGAAACACTCAATTGATGGCAAAGATGATAATTCTAATGATTTGAACGAAGTCATATATTCATATGGATAAACACCTTTCCGCTTTAACAACTGAAATCCTTTATCGGAGGGATATTGTTTTTTATTGTGAATCTAAACTACTCTATAAAAATTTAAATGAATCAATAAATCTCAAACTAACCTTTTTACCATTTACATTAAGTTTTGAGAAAGAAATATACTTTTCTTTATTTTGTGGAATGATTTGTACCTCAACTTCAGCAAAATTTAATGCATGTACAATCAAATGAGCATCGTAATTACTCAGATTATGTAATATTATAGGTATAAATGAGGTGTTATGAATTTTTTTGCTAATGCCAGTCGTGATCGATATATCGTTCATCTTTTAGTTCATTCTCTCATATGTAACATATAGAAACTTCTTGTATTGTTTTGTTGTCTATTTCTGATAGAGGAAGAGGACATTTTTGAATAGAATTAGTTTTACAAATAATTTCTATATTTTTAAGTAAACTTGTCAAAAATACGTTAGCACAATTTTCGCCGGTATAAGTAACATATTCAGAAAGTTTATTATTATATGAACATTTGACATAATAACCAAAGCTGTACTCATCATGTCTTTGAACGTTGGTAGTAAAAGATTTAAAAGGATCATTGGAACAGGAATCGATTGTATTGAGAAAAGATTCAAAATCTGCGTAAATCACAAAGGGTACTCTCTTTTTCTTTTCAAAACCTTCGAATTTTATCTTATCACTTGGTACATTTTCACCACGCCAGTTTTTTTTACTTATATCTTTATTTGGAAGATCGGTTCAGACATGTGTGCAATCATTCAATCTATGTCTATCGAAAGCTTCCTGACTGTTAAAATAAATAAGACAACCGTCACAAATGTAAATGGCATTATTTCGTGATGTAACCTGATGACTCACTAACGAGATAATTTTTTTTTATAGTAATAATGCCCATTACTTCCACTCGTTATGTAAAGTAAATTAATATGAATAGGTTTGAAACACTTTGTAAAATATAATGGACCAACCACAGAGTTAGACTTACTCAAAGCATTGTATTCTAGTCCATAAACGTTAACACTCAAATTATTCAACTTTTCGATTTTATGAATTGTAGGGAACTATTATTTACATTAATAATTTATTTAATATTTGTTATTTATATATTTCAATATTATAATTTATTTATTTATCACTTATATACATACACAAAATGATACATACATTTAATAGGATTTATATATTTTATAGTAAGTATTCGTATTTAGTATATTTNACTTTGTAAAATATAATGGACCAACCACAGAGTTAGACTTACTCAAAGAATATACTCAGTGTAAACCGTGAGTAGACTTTTTATTCATCTCCATCAACACTACATGAATGTCTGTTAACTTCACAGGAAAAGGAACACCAACAAAATTTAACTTGTTTTCATATTTTGAATATGAAGTGACTCGATCTGAACTTTTAGTTGCTTGGTACAATGCTGAGAGTAAAGCCCACTTAAAGCACTGAACGTCGCTATTTTTTACATTTATTACTGCCTTTTTGTTTCGTATGTCATGAGGCAAATCAATGTATGAAGATCCGCGAAGTGGATTAAATTTATTCACATTTATATCCAAACTAAATATTTTCTGAATAGACCAACCGCTGTCTTTCTTTTCAAACTGAGTTATTTTGTTTGCAAATGTGTCATTTAAAGAATCGAGAAATTCATTTAGATTAACAGATTCGTTAATAACGACATTCGGTGTTTGAAAAATATTTGTCAATTCTTTACATTGTTGAATAAAATTAGCTTTGAAAACCTTCAAAGTTAATTTTATACTCCAGTATAAAATTAACTTTGAAGATTTTCAAAGCTACAATACTCTCACTAACTAAAGTAAAAAGAGTATCTTTGATGGAATTTAAAAACAAATTAAAATCCAAAAGCTCGTCACTAACGGAGAGTGGAGTTATTCTGTAAGTATAAACACGTTTTCCAAATGCTTTTTCGATTACTCACACTCACACTCAACACTCACACACATGTCAATGTTTAATGTTTGAACTGATGGTTCTGAATCCCTCGAAGTTCGCTTAGGCGTCTCATTTTCACAACTTTTTTATTGTTATCTTGAGCTACGCGTTTCAAGCCTCTGCCAACTTGTAAGCTGGTTGACAAAGAAAAAAATTGTTTAAAATTCAACATCTAATAAATTTAAACAGGAAAAAAAAATAAATAAAAAAAACATTAATAATCATAATTACTTACTGCTTTTCCACACTTTCACTAATGTTGAACAAAGCTTCATGAAATTGTGAATCAAAAGTCTTTGACTCAATACTTGTGAATTTATCGTTGAAAACCTCCATAGCACATTCTGCTGATTAAACAATCTCACAAATTTCGTCCAATTCCTTATCAGTCCAGCAATTACTTTCAATCTCCTGTTTTTAGTAAATAACACACTAGTAACATGATTAGAGTTCGACATTTTCAACTACTTTTTAACTCAACACGAATGAATATAACGCAAGACAGTTTAAATGATAAATCTTAGTATGCTAGACATGTTTTTGGCTTTTATAGATTCTTTGTAAAGGAACAAACCTATTATTTTAATAGGTTTGTTCCTGATCCGGAAATGATAACGATAATATTCAAACAGTATTATTATGACTTATGAGTAATAAAGAAACAATGGCATTAGTAATGAAATCTGTTACAAGTCTGAGCAGATTTAAAATTCCACAATAACAAATAAAAAATAAAACAAACTACTAAACTTTTTGATTAAAAAAAATTTTGTTTCACCGGCGCACCATTACTTCAAACATTGTATAAAAAAAATACAATAGAACAATTTAGATTTCATAAAAATATATATATTAAATGGGAAGTTTTTAATAAACAAAATATTGTTTCACCGGCGCACCATTATTTGAAACATTGTATAATAAAAAATAAAACAAAAATCTATATCAAATAGAGAACTTTTTGATTAAAAAATATTGCTTCACCGGTGAACCATTATTTGAAACATTGTATAATAAAAAATACAATGGAAGTATTTAGACTAAATAAATTCATAAAGATTGTAACAAGAAAATCATTTGCAGGAAAGCGATTTAATATCGCGGGTTCTAGCATACAATATTGTACTGTATCGTGGTTTCTGACGCTTTGAAGGAAGCGATTTAATATCGCGGTTCTGGCATACGATATTGTACTGTATCGTGGTTTTCTGACGCTTTGAAGAAAGCGATTTAATATCGCGGTTTCTAGCATACGATATTGTACTGTATCGTGGTTTTCTGAGGTTTTGATTAAAATGAGAAAAATTGCACTAAGTATTAGTGAACATAGCGACAAAGAGTAATGCAAGAAAGAGACAGCAACACTGTGACGTAGTACATTGCTAGCAATTCGGGGAAGTGAGTGATAAGGCCGGGCGGGAACTTAATGAGGGTGACTGATAAGCGAATCGATTAGTGGGATTTAATTAATCGAAAAGCTATCTTTGGAGCGGTTAGAGATACAGCTCTGGGACCTAGCGCAACCGATTCAAATGGAGGCTATTCCATTTTTTTTTTAATTTCGAGGCACCGACGAGTGGACTCGCGGGTCTGGCACACTTCTTCCGAAGAAACGTATTCGTTGGTTCTGGCGCTTGAGCCAATATGACGGCCAAATTTCAGTCAGCTGAGGGTAAAATTATTACAAGATTTTATACTGCTCGACTCTATAAAAGCGTGTTGAAAAATAACTTCACAATGTATTTCGCGCTTAATAGGCTATGCAGTGGGAAACTAGTGTTAAGACACTTCGTTCTCCACATATCGCCGAAATTTCGAGTGTGTGTATTGGCGGAACGCAACGCCGCACTTGTTTTGCCAGAGCGTGGAAATCAAAATAATTTATCTATATATAATAACATTTTAACTGATCGCTGTCTGTACATGGAAGATATATGAAATTCTTAATATTAACTATTAATCTATTATTAGGGACATTTATCAATGTAATAGAACCCCAAACAATATTTTTTTTATTTGTTTATCTATTTCTCTGTGCGTTTGTGCACGCTAATCACAGAAATGGCTTAACCGATTTATATGCAGTCTCCTTAATTGTATTTCGGTACGAAAGTGTACTTAACATTGTGTTTGTTTTATTTAAAACTTATAAATAAACAAGTTATCTCTATATATAATAAAACAGTAAAAATATTTTGTCTGTACGTTACGTTAAGTAATTTTTACTGAAATGGATAGAGGGACACTTAAAAAGAATAATAGAAAGCAAAAATAATTTTTTTTGAATTTCTTATCCCTCTGTCTGTCTGTCTATTTGTATGGTCACATTTTTTCTGAAAGTACTGAACCGATATACTTAAAAGTTTCACCAATTCCTTTGTTTTAACTCAACTTAACATTTAAAGTTTGTTGTAAATTCATCAAAATCGGTTCATTAAAAAAAAGTTATGGTCATTTCAATGAACTCAAGGCATTAGTTTGCCTGCGAATGTTATATAGCAATCGCGCTGGTAAGACTCTTGGCTAAAGAATGCCATTCGAAACGTCTTAGTTATATGACTGTTGATAAAAATATATATTTTTAAAGCACTGTTCAGAGTACAAACAATAAAGTAAACAAAATTGAATTGTTACCTTCATAAATAATAACAGTTAAGTTTAAGTCGTAATTAATTCAAATATTAAGTAAATACATAGATTCTTCGGTTCGTTCGTTCGTTTGAAATAAATCTATATAAAAATGCCTAAAAACAGCCTTTTTATGTGTACTTTGTAATAACTACATATTTACCAATTGTACATTTAGCCAATAATATATGTAACTAATTTAAAAACTGTACAGGAGTTAATATGCTATCATGACAGTTATTTTACAAAGAATTTTATGAATCCTTCAAATCAATAATTTAACAAGGCTGTTTCTGAAAGAGTAAATTAAATTATTCTCTGACACCAGCACATTTAACCGAGTTTCAAAATTATGATGAGACGTACATTACATAGGTAAAAAGAACGTAATGTTACATATATACATATGAGAAATAATTAGCTTCATGTATATTTTTATAAATATCAAATCTATAAATAAATTAACATTGACGCCGTATTTGGAAGATCAAACTGATATTTGTCGGAGGTTAGCATTTAAAGAGTTTATAGCCCCAGCAATATTTTCCACGCTAGAGTGCTCATTTTTTTTTATGGAAAAGAACAAGGCAAACGAGCGTTCGGGTCACCTGATGGTAAGTGATTACCGCCGCCCACGGCCCCGTGCAACACCAGAGGAGCTACAGGTGCGTTGCCGGCCTTTAAGGAGATAGACGCGCTTTTTTAAGGTACCCATGTCATATCGACCTGGAGACACTGCCGCGGGTAGGCCATTCCACAGTTCCGTGGTGCGTGGAAGGAAGTTCCTACGAAACCGCACAGTAGTGGATTGCCATGTATCCAGGTGGTGTGGATGATATTTCAGCCTATGTCGTACTGTGCGGTTAGAAAATTCGGCGGCAGGTAACAGGTCCAAACAGTTCTTCAGAACACTCCCCATGATAAATGCGATAGAGAACGCATAGCGAGGAGACATCTTTACGCAAAGCCAAAGTATCAAGCCTTTTACAGATTATTGGGTCCCCAATGATTCGAATGGCTCTACGTTGTATGCGATCAAATGGTTCAAGCTGATACTGGGGTGCACCAGCCCAGAGATGAGAACAATACTCCATATGAGGCCGATCCTGGGCCCTATATAGGGCCAAACGGTGTTTTGGCGTGAAGTACCGTCTCGCTCTGTTGATCACCCCCAGTTTCTTCGAGGCCAACTTGGCCTTGCTTTCCAAATGATCGCGATACTGGCAGTCACTCGAAACATTGAGGCCCAATATACTGATACTGGGCGCGGCTGTAAGGGGAATGTTCTGAAAGACTGGTGATACGATAAATGGGATTTTTTTGGTGGTTAACGCGCAAACTTGTGTCTTCAGGGGGTTAAACTGAACTAGGTTCCTTTCACCCCATGAGGAGACATTGTTGAGGGATGCCTCAACGGAAGACACAAGTTTATTTCGGCACTGTTCGGCGTTTTCCCGAGAAAGACTTGCTCGGCCGGAGTAAACAGCGTCCACCGTGCTATCATCTGCATAGCAATGAATGCTAGAATCCTCTAACATGTCATTGATATGCAGAAGAAACAGCGTAGGGGACAGCACGCAGCCTTGGGGAACGCCAGCGTTCACGGGCATATGTTTAGAGCAAAAACCGTCGACAGCGACCTTGATGCTGCGCCCAGTGAGAAAGCTGGCGATCCACTTGCATAAATTCTCGGGAAGCCCATAGGATGGAAGTTTAGCCAGGAGCGCCTCATGCCACACTCGATCAAAGGCCTTCGCCATGTCCAAACTAACTGCCAGGCCCTCTCCCTTGCTTTCAATAGCCGCAGCCCAGCGATGGGTAAGGTAAACTAGAAGATCACCGGTTGAGCGACCATGGCGGAAGCCATATTGTCGGTCATTAATCAATCGGTGATCCTCTAGATAAACCAAGAGCTGGCTATTGATAATGCTCTCCATGACTTTTGAGAGCAGGGAGGTGATAGCAATAGGCCTGTAGTTAGATGGATCGGAACCATCGCCTTTCTTTGGGATCGGGTGGATAAGAGCGCTCTTCCATGAGTCTGGGACAACGCCGACTGAGTAAGAGTGCCGAAACAAACGCGTTAGCACCGGTGTCAGCTCAGGAGCACAGGAACGGAGCACTAAGGGAGAGATGCCATCTGGCCCGCTCGACTTGTGGATGTCCAAAGAGGACAGAGCTCGCCTAACAGCTGTTTGGTTAAACTTAACCTCAGGCATTGAGCTCTGGCACCGCGGGATGGTCGGCGGCGTTGTTCCTTGGTCATCCAAAGTCGAGTTTGAGGCAAAGAGAGCGCCCAGGAGATCGGCTTTCTCTTTTGCCGTGTGGACCAAGATGTCATTTCCCGTGCGTAATGGCGGAAGCGAAGGCTGGCTAAAGTTGCCAAGTGCCGCCTTTGAGAGCGCCCAGAACTGATGAGTTCCGGACGGGTAGCTCTCAAGCTTCTCGCCAATTTTGGCGATATGCTCGGACCTTGCTCTGGCAATTTGCCGCTTAAAGAACCTAGAGGCTCGGTTATACTTCCTTTTTGAGGTTTTCACCTCCGGATCCTTAGTAACCAGTGCCTCAGCCCAGATTTGATATGCCTCGCGTTTGCTAGAGGCAGCAAGCTTGCAAGACGTATCAAACCAAGGCTGTGACTTGCCACCGATTGGCACTACAGTGCTAGGAATATAAAGTTCCATGCCCTGTAGAACCACGTCGGCAACAGCAGCGGCACAGGTACTAGGATCATCAGAAGAGAAGCAAACCGGCCCCCAGGGATAAGATGAGTAAAATGTACGCATCCCATCCCAATCTGCTGACTTGTAGTGCCAGACGCGACGAGTTGCGGGTGATCTGCAGCTGCCGCGCTTAATGGGCACGACACTCCGTACCAGGCAGTGGTCAGAAGACCCCAAAGGGGCATCGACGACAACCTGGTACTGTTCCGGATGTGAAGTCAGCAGAAGGTCCAATAAAGAGGCATTGTGGTTGCCCACGTCCGGGAGTCGCGTAGGCGACTCAACCAATTGGGACAATCCGTTTGCCATAGCCAGGTCAAATGCAGCCCTCCCCGCGTGGTCGGTGGTGCGTGATCCAAGCCAACTGGCATTTGCGCATTAAAATCGCCAAGTATTACGACCTCAGCGGAGGGGATCTGTGAGAGCATATCGTCGATAGCCAATCGAATGTGCTCCATGAGCCGATCCGTTTCTGCATTACCACTGTGGGACCTGTAAAGGCATGCGTAGACTCGGGCACGATCGTCCGAGTCAACACGGAGCCAGATGGTAGACAGGTCCCGACCTTCAAAATGGGCAAGACGACGGAAACTTAGGTCCTCCCTTACGTACACAGCGACCCCGGCATGAGGCATAAAATTATGTTCTATTTTGTGGCCGAGGTATTGGAGATAGGCTGTGTCGCTCGGTCGGGCAATTTGAGTCTCCGTCAGGAATAACAAGGCCGGCCGTGTCGTCTCGAGATGGTGGTGGACGGCATTCAGGTTGGAATGTAGACCCCTGATATTGCAAAACTCCACGTTAAGCATGGAAGGGGTTGCCGTGGAGTGTACGTCTCGTTTGCCCTGTCTATTGCGCGGTACTGTGCCTTCCCCAGAATTCGAAGGGCGGCCTGAGTTTTGAGACTCAGGGAGGGATTCTCCAGCACCGGAGGAGCTGGTACCCTCCTGGGGTAGTTTGTCTTTAAGTGCCGCTATCATATTCCAGGGAGGGGTGGGGGTTGGGCTCCGGAGCCCGGCATTACCTGATGCGAAACGCAGTGGCATAAAGCCACTACTTAACGCCGGTTTTAAATGCCGGGGGTGGTATTGATCCGGTCGAGTCTGCCCATGCGTGTTGCCATTGCTGGCGACGTGACTCTACCACACGTAGTTTAGTCGCCTCTTACGACACCACCAGTACCAGGGTGATCCTATTCTAAGCCGGGATCATACGGCTAAAATAAAGCACGGGATCATAAAGCTGCAAATCATCAGCGTAAAGATGGTATCGAGAAGTTATATTGGAAGTAATGGAGTTAATAAATATTGAAAAAAGAAGAGGAGATAAAATACCGCCTTCAGAAACACCAGCTGTCACATCATGCCAGTCAGAAGTAGTCTGGCCTACACGAACCGACTGCTGACGTCCCCGAAGATACGAGGAAAACCATTCTAAAGCTGTACTGGATACATTAGCATTGCATAACAGAGCAATAAGAAACTCATGATCTACTGCATTGAATGCATTACTAAAATCAATTAAAATAAGCACTGTTAAATGCCTATTTTCCATTGCAGATCTAATCTCTTCAGTAACTCTTAACAAAGCAGTGGTAGTGCTGTGTCCAGTTCTAAAACCAGACTGCAATGGATTTAAAAAGTCACATTTTGACAAATATGTGGAAATCTGTTGGTATACAGTAGATTCTAAAATTTTGGAGAGGATAGGAAGAATTGAAATGGGACGAAAATGAGATGGTAGCGTAGTTGATATTTTGAAGAGGGAGAATAAATGCCTTTCGCTACACGTCGGGAAACTGATTAGAGGATAAAGAAAAATTAACAAGTTTTAATAGTTAGTTTTCTTAATATCAAAGTCAAAGTCAAATAATTTTATTCAAAATAAGAAGTTATATGCTTCATTTTTTGAACGTCAAATAATTTACCACCAGTTCACTAAAATTAATGCCTCAGTTCTGAGAAGAACCGGCGCAAGAAACTCAGCGGGACTTATTTTTTTAAAATGAATTATACAAAATCACATTTCAACGTTTCTGACAATGATACTTTGAAATAGACTGGAGCGAGCATTTCAATCCCAAGGCGTGTTATCATTATTACTGATAGAAGAAATGTTTATTTAGAGTATTTAAATTAGAGTCGGAATTTATTGGGGGGGTTGAAAGTTTGCCAATACCGAGGGACTTTAAGAATTTTAAAGTTGCCTCGGGAGAAGAATCACGTATTTTATTAAAGATATATTGGCGCTATATTCAATTGATTTTTTGGAAAAAAACACAACTTATCGATATTTACAATTAAATTGCAACTCATCTGTACATGAAATATATATTAGAAAAATTGGCATTAAACAATGTAGTAGAACTTCGTCAGTTTGTCTGTTTGTTCACCATAATTTCAGAAACGGGTGAACTGATTTAAGTGCACTTTTGTATTTTACCAAACTTCTCTTAACATTTTGTATTTGTTTTATTTTCCACCGAATTTTTGAGGCATCGCCTGTTGAATGCCGGCCTTGGTGCCAGAGGGGAGAAATGAAAAAAGTATATTAAACTAGCGACCCGCTCGCGGCTTCGCCCGCTTAAACCACAGAATTATTTAATTAACACTGAATTTTATTAACTGAATTAACACACTTTTTTTTTTCCTCGCGTCATTCTAAGAGATAGACGTGTATCTTTTTCTCTGCTCATTTTGCACAATAAAAATTGCTTAGAGTGAAAAATAAGCTTAAAAAAGTACTCAAAGTTGTGTTTTAAGTTCCGAAGTATGGTTTTATAAAAAAAAATTACATGAAAAATCGAAGTGAAGTGCTTAAATATCGGTGAACCTGTGTCGTGAAGTTTATGTGGCTTACACTTAGTTTGCGATCGTTAGGCAGAATTTTCTTCTCCTACCGACTTTACTAATTGTTAAATGAACCATACTACAAGTGATCAATATTTTAGATATATTGATAAATTAAAAAGTGGCCTAGCGGCATAACTTGTAGCAAAGCAAGAGACATTCCCTGGGTTCATACCTCACCAAATATAAAAATTATGATTTTTCTTATTTTTTAAGAAGTTTTAAATTTACATTTAACAATGTCTGATAAAATGATGACTCGCAGAGCATTATTACGTAAGGAGGAGTCCAAACTGCAACTGACGCTACAAGAATTAAAGATCTCTAAGGATTTGTGTGCCCAATTACAGTTTGAAAGGGAGGACAATGAAAAATATTTTGTACAAATATTAGACACTAACACTAAGCTTAAGAAAGAGATGACTGCTATACACACACAACTAAGAACAATTGTAGAGGAACGGGACACTCTCAAAAGTTTAGTAGATAAGTTTGACCGATGCAGTGATGAGTACGAGCAGGCCCTTGTAAGGATATCCACCTTGGAACAAGAGCTACGGGAGGCACACACACATATCACCCAGTTACAGGACGATGCTCAGAAAGTTACCATGCAACATAATATTAGTTTGTTTAGTGAGTTAGTTGAGAGTGCCCCGCAGTTGGTTTCTCCTATAATAGATAGACACCGCCAGTCTGTAATAGATCTCACTAAAGATGATACGTCAGTTATCATTCCCCAAAATACATTTTAAAAGTCTCATCGCAGTAGAAATACACTGAAAAAATACATCAAAATTAACAGATTTATTAATAAAACCAAAAAATTAATAAAACAACGTAGTTGTATAACTAAGTGTGCAAAATCAAGTAAGGAAAATTTGGAACTATATGATGACCTAGAATTGTGCACTATAAAATTAGATAAGTGTAGGTTAAAGTATGAAGCTGCATTACAAAGTGAAATAAATTCCTTAATAGACTCCTTAGATATACTTAATAAAAGGAAACTTCACAGAACGAAATAGGAGTATTTCAAGGCGGTGGATAATCTAATAAAACTTTCAAATGATAACACTGAACGGTTTCACTCATTGGCCAATAATCACATTTGTGATTGTGTTGGTTCATTACATCCATCATCTGCAAGTACTCTGGTGTCTGCCCCTTTGACTGATTCCTTGTGTGACAGCCTTCATAATAATAATAGGAGTAGGTCCAGCTCACAGCAGTCATTTAGTGGATCAGTTCATGTACCAAGTACATTAGTTGATGCACAAAATTTAGTTTTATTTAGTGATGTCATTGGGAGGAATATGGGCTCAATTTTAAATTCTCACCTACAGGGACAGTCGGCTCTTAGCTTCTCTTATCCTTCGGCACCTTTTAAAGCTCTCATGCAAAGTATTCTAAGTTATAAATTTGATACCTGCGATAAACTTGTAATTTTATCAAGTGATAGGGAGAATCTAAACAAAAAACAGCTAAGTGACTATTGTGAGTCACTATTAAACTTAGATATAAGTAAAATCATTTTGTTTACATTCCCCTATTGTAAAACTCTGACGGAAGCGGAAAACAATCATAGATTTAAGTTAAACTCTACACTTCACACAATATGTGCATATAATGAGAAACTGCATTTAATTGACACTAACAATATAGTTAGTAAATCTTTATTGTGGCTCAAGGTAAATATTACCTTACTCGTAGGTTTAAGAGACAAGTAGCTTCTGTGCTATCCTTTTTTATTGACATATCAGCCAAGAACTTGGCTATAGTGTCACCTACGCATATTGAGCAGACTGACATTTCAATCAATTTGCAGACATTTAATTATTCTGACAGTATGTTTAATAATCTACACTCAGTAGATATTTCCCAACATTTAAATTAATCTCAGGGACAACAGAGGTAGCAACCTCTAGCTCTAATTTATTATCTAACACGCCATTGATCCAATTAGCATTGAAATTAAATCACAATAAAGACACATGCCGCACACTATCATAACACCCACACAAAAATACTAGTAGTTTGCAGCGCACTTAAGATTTTTAATGAGTTATTAAAACCTTAGGTCGCATTTTCGTCCCTCCCATAACAATTATGGTCATTATATTTTTAGTACAAGTGAGGATATTTACAAAAACTATTAAATTGGATATATTTACATATGTAAATTATACAATTTGAAATACATTATCTTTTCAAAGTAAATTATAAAATCAAAATAATTATTACATAAAACTAGACTCATGTGTGATGTCTGTAAAAGAGTCCTGTTATTCCTTAACTAAAATTAAATAAATTAAATGTTAACTACACTTAATTCATTACGTCATTAAATTGATTATACAAAATAATTAAGAATTATATTTTACATTGCAAACATTTTTTTTTTGGATTTAGACATTTTTAGTTTTTGATTTTAGATTTATACAACAATTATATAATATATATAATGTATAATATATGTATTTTATATTCTATATAATTATGTAGATTTATACAATTCAATAATTCTCATTAACACAATGAGCCATCAGTGTTCATATACATTCATGTTATAATTTAATTATTACACAACAACGGTACATGGAAAAAAAAATTTTAAAAATTAAATTAGCTTCACGCTGTATCCCGCACACAGCAGGGTAGGCAGATGGTTAAGAAGTGTTAAGACACTCCGTTCCCCACTTTCTGCCGAATTCTGGAGGAATTGCGTGTTGAGTGGCAGAACTCAACGCCGCGCTTAACCTCGACACCAGAGCGAAGAAATGGAAATATAAATTTAAGTAAATATTTCAACTCCTCGAGTGGGAATCGAATCCACAACCAGTCGGTTTTGCAGTCACAGTACTGCTAAATAGCACCAGCAAGACTATATAGAATTATTCTATTTCCTATTAAAGTCCCATATATATTATCAAAGTTATTTTCAATTCAACCACAACTAATAATTAATGACACACGTTTACTTTATACATTGTACAAATCTTACATATAAAAGCAGCTCATTTGAAAAAAATATTCAACACACAATTTGTGTAGCCACGATCAGTCAAATACAATAAACAGAACGTGACACCGCTCGCCTCATTACTCCCATATTCAAACCACATTATCACAACCATAATGACTGCCATCTTCACCACCATAATCTCCATCCTCACCATGATCCTCATCATCACAATGTTCCTCATCATTACAACGATCCTCAACATTACAATCATCCTCATCATCACAATGACCCTCATCTTGACCATAATCCTCATCATAACCATAATCCTCATCATGACCATGATCCTCGTCATCACCACGATCATTAGCGTGTCCTCGTCCATTACTGGACAAAGGTCTCTTCAATGATATGCCGCGAAGATTGACCATCAGTTCTTACGTACAGCCGTTGCCAGTCACATGTAAAAAATAATAAGTGCTTAAATCTGCAAACGCTTATGCTTTAAGTCGCGTCCTTACGTGCGTCTGTCTGTCTCTCAGGACTAATTATCTAAAGAAGACATGGAAATATCAAGCTAAAATTAATATGAAACATCCCGATCAACAATACACTAAATCTGCGGAAAATTCGTCTTCTGAATCAACATAAGGAGGTTGGTGGGCAAAATCGTGTCGAAAAGCATAAGTTATACTAAATTTGCATCATTTTCCATGTTCGTATGCATTATAAAATTCCACAGCTAATTTTCAATTACTAGGCAAAGCTTGTGTCCTATATTACTATAACGATATTAATATATGGACTTAAAGGATGTCAATGTTAAAACTGGAAAGTAACGATTGTTTTACTTTTATTGTAAATTTTATCTTCAAATACTGTTTTCTTGAGTATTTTGCCGGCTCTTCTCAGCCAAAATAAATCTAAATATATTTCTGAGCCAATGGTAAGACCATAGATTCACTAGACATTTTTTTTGTAGTTTTGCTACTAAAATAAAAATAAAAAGAATAATTTGAATTCGATTCACTTAATTTCATATAGCTGACTATACATTGCATTTTTTTATAGTTTATATATGTTTTATTTTTTTCAGATCAAAAATATTTCAAACATTTTTTTAGGATTCATAACTTAAGCTACTGTACCTACCTACCTACCTACGTATGTATCTATTTGTAACTATTGCTACACCGTGATCATTTCCACCATTTACCAACCAATAGCCATTATTTCACACCGATTTAAAAGTTTTATTTTATAAGAATTTTGGTTCGTGTCTCATCGTAAACACATTTATACTAACATATTTGTTAAAATGAATATACTTAATTCTCGTCATTTGGGAACGACTCGCTATGCATTTATTCCATTCCGGTCAATTACAACAAATTAAAAGAAATACTTTAATATCAATTCAAATTTTGAAAAATCAATCAATTCTTATTCATCATTTTCTTTAATGAGCTCAAAAATGACTTCATTTTGACACCTGATTCTTAAGCTCCCTTTATCCTTAAACTCGATTATTTTGCATCCATTACCCTTAACCTCTGGTATTATCCGTCCATTACCATTAACCACGGGTAACATCCATCCTTATCCTTAACCTGAAATATCATCCATCCATTATCCTTAACCTGAAATATAATCCATCCATCACCCTTAACCTCGGGTATAATCCATCCATTACCCTTAACCTCGGGTACCATTAAAATGATTAAAGACGAATGTTATGGGACGAATGATGAGGGACGAATGATGAGGGATGAATGACGAGGGACAAATGATGAAGGATGAATGCTTAACTCCGTAACCTCGGGTGGCATCCATCCTCAAACCCTTTCCTCGGGCATCATCATCCCTTAACACTATCCTCGGGCATCACTCACCCCCAAACTCTATCCTCGGGCACCATCTGCCCCCTAAACCCTATCCTCGGGCATCATCATCCCAAGCCCTATCCTCGGGCATCATTCAATCTCAAGCCCTATCCTCGGGCAATATTATTTTCCATGTTCCTGAAACTCAAACAATATAAGCTTAGACTTGCACACATCATAATAACTTTTTTTTCTTGTCATTTAAAGTTTCTATCAACCCAATTACATTAATAAAAAATTGCTTGAAATTCATAACCTATTCAAATAACTTTGACATTCGAAATTCATAAAAGTTCATAAGTTAACCGACACTATATAATCAGGCCATAAATGCACATAAATGATGTTTTATCTTTACAATTACACGGCGTGAAACAGGGCCAATACTTTGACATCATGTTGACAACAAACAAATAGCAAACGGAAAAGAAAGTCAATTGAACAAATAATGAATCCCACCAAAGTTCCCTAAGCTGACTGGTCCTCACGGGATAAAGAGACGACTACACTGTAATATTTAAGAAAAACAATTATCCAAAACCAGGAATAATTATCAAATCTCTGAATATATTTATCCCGTAAAAGAAAGGAATTTTTACCATATGTAATAACACAAATAAAATGAGATACTAATTAAACTGAGATAAGAACACATGTACTTTAATTTCATTAGAATATTAGATCCCATAGCTATTACGAATATATTTTTGCCAGAATAAAACAAGCCTATGGTCTATTATACGTGTTAATAAATTCGTATATCATAGAACAATCTAATTAAAAAAATAATACATTCTTATCATAATCTAAACGAGGCATTACGAGAATAGTTCAGTTCAGTTCTTAATTTATGGCGCTTTGAACGTGCTAGTTGAGCACTAATCACTCCGCCAATGTCACGTTGTATGGAGAACACACGACGGAGATTGTACGATAAAAAAGAGAATATTACATTACGAGAATAGCTTTACAACTCTTACAGAAATAGGAAACGACAAGATGACAGTTCTCAATAAAGTGACAAGGCCGGAAGTAAGAACCAATGAAAATATTTACAAATTTCAATTCAGATAATTCATCAATTCTAAACATACTACACATGAGGAATATATGTAGAACAATTCCGCATGATGATAAAACAAAATCATATTGACTTTGTTAAGACAACAAAATAATTACTTAGTTACGTAGGCTGCAGTTGGAGGGTTAAGAAAATACGATTTTTATATCTTAAATTATATTAATAAAACTTAATATTAAAATACACAAATTTTAACTAAAACTAAACTATATCTAAGACTACTGCCTTCAATGTTGGAAGAACAGTAATCTGTTTAAACCTAAATTAATCTAACTTATATATAATTGTCCTCAATTTTGGAGAAACAATATTGAACCTAAACCTAACTAAATCTAACTTAACCTACGACTTAATTACTCCACGATGGAATAATAAGTGTGGGAACAGAAGAAATTCCTTTCCCACCGGCGCTGTTCACCCGATCTCTCCTTTGTCAGCGTTTGTGGCGCTCGGCCGCCTATCAGACGGACATATTATAATATTAAATAAATTTTCCGCCTGTGACACCGAGCGCTATATAACAA
>JAAIXJ010000256.1:0-15540 GCA_013403705.1 Heliconius hermathena | reverse complement strand
TATTTACACTTGTTAAGACAGCATATACTCTCGTAGTCACAATATTGAAATATGAATTGTAATGACAAGTTGTCTTGACAATATCTTAGAACGTAATGAACATGAGTGCCGTGTCGTTTGTGCTTATATTGGAAATCCACCGGAAAAGACGCAGCACACTACCGCCACTTAATACAATCGATAATGGAAACAATATCAAATGACGTACTCGTGATTACAGTGACACCTATTACTACACTATAAGTAACTTATGCTAACATTATTTAGGGCAACACATATTGGACAGGATAATTTTATGCCCATTTTCAAGGTAGCTTAATATTTTTTTATATTAAAGTTTGTTTTAACATATGTATCACAAATAATTACTTAACAAATCTTTAATAATTACATATACAATGACAAATTTATCACTTTCTGGGAGCGCTGTTACCAATACCAGATGCAGAGCATCAATTTTTACAAATTAATTTTATGGACAATTCAGATGCGGAAGGTGATAAGAGTTGTGCTCACAATCTAACAAATGCGCATTGGACACCTCGACCGGATTGATCATAATACCTACAGATTTCTATCACAACACTGACTCAAAAAAGGACCTTATTCAGCGTGTTTTTCCAGAAATAGCTCAATAGTTTAATTACCATAATTGGCTGGGTGAACGAGCGATATTGGCGGCAAAACTAAAGATGTCGATGATCCCCAATGCGACTATTCAGAATTTTCTTCCGGGACAGTTGATTTTCTTCAAATCAGTTGACACCTTATAAACCAGAATGACGTAGTCGACTATCCCACGGAGTTTTTAAATTCACTAGAATTGCCTGGACCTTACAATTTACTGTTAAAAGTAGGATCTGTTGTCATCATGCTGCGTTAAATTAATCAACCTTAACTGCGCAATGGAACAAGATTGGCTGTAAAAAAACTAATAAATAACGTTATTGAGGCAACAATCGTGAAGGGAAAATACAAAGAAGAGGATGTCTTGATCCCGCGTATACCGATGATTCAAACGAATTCACCATTCGATTTTAAACGTCTACAGTTTTCCGTGCGTCGGGCCTTTGCGATAACTGTAAATAAATCGCAAGGCCAGCCGTTGGAAGCTTGCGAAATCAACTTGGGAGTTTCCCTGTTTCGCGCATGGACAATTATACGTCGCATATTCGCGCGTCGGAATCCCGTCATCTTTGTTTATTTATGTACCATAAAACAAAACAAAAAATATAGTATTAGAAAGCTTTTAATTGATTAACGGACTGTATCGTAACTGTGGGTTTCTATAAATACCAAACTGAAACCTTATAAATAGCCAGTATTTGAGGTAAACTTTGTTTAGTAAGTATTTAATTAAATTTAATTATAGCTTAAGCAAAACAAAAAGAAATGTATCCGCTGTGAATGTATTTTCTCTTCATCGTGACAAACGGTTTCCAGGAGGTACGGGTTTGAGTTCCGCTACGTTAAAATTTTTATACGTTTTCTAAATAAGTAATAAACATATTTTTTTATTTTAATTGTTGTGACGTGACTATTTTTAACCAACATCAAGTGTGCATTATTTTTAAACTTTCTTTTGTTACTTAAAACAATAAAAATTTTGCTTTTTTATTTATCGATTAAGGCAGTACGAAGTTCGCCGGGTCAGCTAGTAAATAATAAAATTATCGTTTTAAAATAAAATGTCGTTTGTAAAGAATAACGTAAGCACACACTGTTATATTTTACAGATATTAAATAATTCAAAATGCCAATAGTCTCCTAAATTTTAAAGTACAACATGGCGGAAAGTGACATTCAGCTACGTCATTCGAAAGTTTCCCCCTCTTTATGTTTCGCGCCAGTGCTGCTATATCACGCATGCATGCACGAATGATCTCTATATATAATAAAAGGATAGAAAAGTCAATTCTGTACATGAAAGATATAAAAAAAATAAAAATTAGGTCGGTTAATATGTCAATTATAGAACCTAAAAAACCACTCAGCAGAATTCTTGTCTGTCTGTCTGTCTGTCTGTCTGTCTGTTTATTTGTTCGTCAATCACGCAAAAACTACTGGACAGAAATTGATGAATTTTTGCATGGTATTAGTCTAAGGTCTCAAGGTACATTTTTTTTGGGTTTCATTCCGAATTTCATTATAGTTTTATTTAAAAAAAATAAAAACTGAAAAATGTAAATTACTTAAAATACCGATAACTACTGTATGAAATTAAATTATTTTTAGCATGGTAATAGTTCAAAGCCTAATGCAACTTATAGAATAGTTTTTATCATAGAGTACAAAGAAATTTTACCAGAAAAAATAACATAATTATATTTTTTAATAAAAAAAATCGACTTCTTCAATTTCAATCGGATTTCATACTCTGAACTTAACCAAACTTTCACCAAACTACCCTTTATGTGTACCCTTTCTAATAAAAAAAGAATCATTAAAATCGGTTGAGTTGATATTGAGTTATTCGTCCATTTGTCGCGCACATACTTAATGTAAATTTGAGATTTATATGATTTTGTCATAGATACCATTGTCGGAAATGAACTAAATTAAAATAGGACTATACGGGACGCACTAGCTTCCAAATAAAAAAAGAATCATCAAAATCGGTTCACACAGTCAAAAGTTCTGAGGTAACAAGGATAAAAAATACAGTCGAATTGATGACCTCCTCTTTTAAGAAGTCGGTTAATAGAAATTTGACATAATTAAATTACGATTATTGTATTTAACCACAATTTAAAAGAAGAAAGTAAATTGAGGCCGTTCGTGGCACAGGGGCACAAAGTGTAAACTGGTTGTGGGTTCTATTCCCACTTGAGGAAATTAAATATTTATTTAAATTTATATTTCCATTTCATCGCTCTGGTGTCGAGGCAAAGTGCGGCGTTGAGTTTCACTACTCAGCACGCAATGCCTACAGAATTCCGCGGAAAGTAGGGAACAGAGTGTCTTAACACTAGGTTCCCTCTGCCTACCCTGCTGTGTGCGGGATACAGCGTGAAGCTGAAAAAAGAAGTACAATTAATAGTTGTTTAGTCTACCATAATTATTATTTTAAACGTTAACGTCGGTGACATTAACAAAAATAATAAAGTAGGTATATTTTTCGGGACTAGCTCAAATGGCGATATCTGCAATAAAAAGTACAGTAATACCCCGACTTACGCTACCCCGTTTTACGCGAATTCGGAGATACGCGGTTTTTCATTTTGATTGCCGCGCATCGGCTCTCTCGCTCTGCCCACTCAGTGTTCAGTTTGCGACAGGTTTAAACATGTTCCGCGTGAAATTGTTTTACATGCGCAGTGCGTTTTACTTATAATCTCTAATTATATCGTCTAACACCCAATATTAATAACCTATCTCCAACGTCAATCTTAGATTGTTTCATATATCTATCCTATCTAGAGATTGGATACATATATGAAACAATCTAAGATTGACGTTGAAGATAGGTTATTAATATTGGGCGTAAAAGAACGAAAAATGAGTCATTTGAGCATAACAAGAAAAGAAAAACACTGTCTTTGGAGTGTAAACTCAATATAATTAAAGACTGAAGTAAAAATGAAAATTTATGAATTGGAAAAGAAGAAAAATTTAAATCGGCAAGCAACATTGTTAGAATATATGAAGCCTTTGACATCAAAATAATTCCGGTTTAGGTTACTTTATTCATAACAATGTAATTTTGTTTATTATCCTACACTTTATTAAACATTTTTCTTCTAAATCATGTTTTTTTTAAACTCTGGTCCTGATTAAAGAAACTTTATATGCAAAGTTGAACCCCGACTTACGCGAATTCGACTTACACGGCAATCGCTCGGTCCCACCTACCGCGTAAGTCCGGGGTATTACTGTATATGTATTTGGAAAGTAAATTCTGATTGTGAGTTCATAGTTTATAAAACTTTATATTGTGTTTAGATGACGCGGTGACGTCAATACATTTTAATCATTGGCGTTATGTTGCATTTATTTACAGTAGATATATTTCTCAAGAGAACTTTCTCAAGACTTTCTATATAAAAAATACATTAAATAATCATGTTAAGAAAGTATCAAATATATTAATGTCATCTGTTAAAATAGCGTGAAGCTGATCAAACTTAATGTTATATTCAAAACAAATGAATTGTATGTAAATTTATTAATACGTTTCAAGTATGAAAAAATGTAATATAATTGCGTTTCTCCTTCTTTTCCAATATTTTATATTTCTGTGGTATAAGCGGGCGAAGCCGCGAGCGGGTCGCTAGTTGCTTAATATAACGCTATAGTTCATAATAAATGTAGAGTATACTTTTTACGCATGATTTCATATTAAAATAATTAATAAAATTATCAATACTATTTACAAATAATTTCTAAATAATGATTTATTTCGTATTGAGTTTTCGTAGGTTCCCGTCGAACATTACAAGACCCGTTTCTATTTAATTTTTATGTGATTTTGTATCAAAATAATTTGCAAATGTAAATAAGAATAAAAATCTTAATAAAAAAATAAAAGTATGTTCGAGAAGTATTTTAATTAATGGCAGTACTATGAACTATTACAATGATTTTTAATTATTTGTGACTGTAACGTGTAAATAGACCACAATTTCGCGGCGCGGCTGTCTTGTTGCTTACTCTATTTTAACGTCTTTAGATTTTGTGTGATTAATAAGTGTTTTAAATTATTTGAATGTTGTTTAATATTATACTCGATTCACGAAGGCATGAGATAAAAGGTAAACATGTCAAAAAAAGGTTCTTTTACATGACAGGTTTGAGGGAGTTATTATATTAATTAAAAAATATATATTTTAAGTATTAATTCGCTAATAACACTGTAAATAGCCATAAAATTTGTTATAATATTATCTTATAATTGAAATAGAATATCAATAAAGCGGGAAGAATTTTTTTTACAAAATTCTTTTTTTTTTCTATCCTAAAATATCCAATTATTTTCGTAATATAATTTAAATATTTATATTTTCAAATTTTATAAAATAGTATATAAAAAAGAAATTAAGTTAAAAGAAACAAAAACGAAAAGTAGTAAGTAAAAAGAACAATCATAAAAAATAAAGACTTCATATAAAATATTCTTTTATATGAAATCTGGCAAAAATTCTGGCTTTAGCCTGGCCAGGAATATTTTAACTTAAAATTTTAAAATGTTGTTATGCATCCGGTTTTTTTATTTTCAATAATATTTTTTAAATATGTCATGTACATATAAAAATACCTAAAAGTCAAACTATTCTCAAACTTCAGACACATTTAGTACTATAAAAATAAATTATATCTCGTTATTAATATTTATATTAGAACATTATTGTTCTAATATTATTAATATTAGAATATTTTGTCATCCGTCAGATTATATCCACCATTTTCAGTTATTTTNTTTATTTTTGTAGTTTTTTTGAGTAAGAAACTTAAAAGTTTTGTTAAGTTTAAAATTATTTTCTGGTTGTTCTGTTTTTGTTATATTTTGTATTGTTTTTGTTATTTTGATATTTATATACTCGTTACTTTAGAACATGAGTAAACCTGGACCAAGAAACGCTTGCACTTTGACATGAATAATAAAAGCTTTAAGCTACATTAAATTAAATTGTTACTAGCCGATGTAATAAAAAATACAACAGTAGAAGCTTGGCAAAGCTGCACTGACCATGTGATAAAAGATGCAATGTTCTTTTAATAGATAATGGTGGACCGTTTCGTCATTAATGTTGGTGACAGTTCCTCAGAATACTTCGATTTCTGATAAATAATTGAATAATAGATATATTAAGTTTTACCTAATAGTTGAGTAACTTTTAGTAAAACTTGTACATTTTCATTTTATTTTTTTGCTGTTCTTATTTTATACAAAGATATTTTACATATAACATTCAAGCACAACAAACAATAATGCTGTATATAGAAAACTCCACGTTAAATAAATTAAATATAAGTAAAAAAATACAATAAAGTTTGAGAAACAGAATTTTTTTGTTTATATTTTGGCTCATGCCATTATGAATCGAGTATAATTTTATCATTGTGACGAGTATGCCATGTGATTACTGAGTATTTCTCTTAAATGTGAAACTATTATATGTCAGCATTTGAGTGTACTATCAAAAATACATTCTTCTAAGACTAGAAACAAACAAATGTGGAGTTTTTAATATTACTTATGATAAAAATATTAGTGGTAGTAATAGGAAAATGCGACGACGACGATGTAAAACTAATGTTAAATGTAAGTACCTATCTATCGTAGTTCAATATCATTTTGAGTGTTAAAAATTTTGAATATATTATAATTTTGTGGGTGGTTCAATAACCATGCATTATTTCGAAATAATTTCATATTAAAGGAGATATAATAAATTTCCTTAAAGTAGGATTTAAAAAAAAAAATCAGCTTCACGCTGTATCCCGCACACAGTAACAGTCGATTTTACAGTCACACCTCGTGCCGCTGCGCCACGACTGGCCTCATTTAGGATTTTAAATTCAAGTAGGATTTTATTAAACAATTTTAATAAGAACTTTGAACGTATTTCAGATTTATTATAAAAAATAGGTAATTGCGTGACAAAGAACGAGAAATACGTTCTTTCGCGTTCGGTTATGTTTTATATGAATAAAAAGTAAAAGATTGGCAACGCTTAGTAGTATTTTTGTAGTAGTATGTGTATGTGTGCGTAACACGAAATAAAGGTATGGATAAAAATCGTGAAATGAAAAAAAATCCTACGTCTAAACTATTGAGATGCCTTAATTAATTTAATATTTACCTTATATGCTGTTTCCGTAAAAAGAGCGCTGACACTTCCACTTTGTATTATAGTAATTGCAATTTAAACATAAATGAAGTAAGAATATAGAATTTATAAAAGAAAAACAAAATATTTTATTATATTTTATTTATAAACAAATACAATAAAATTATGATCGGAAAATCATTTTTGGGAATAGACAACTTTCGTAGGGCATTGATGGTAATAATGGAATAAATTATTATACTCCAGATCCTGATCCAGCTCCAGATCCTGAACCGGATCCTGTGCCAGCTCCCGCACCTTCTCCAGATCCTGATCCAGCTCCAGATCCTGAACCGGACCCTGCGCCAGCTCCAGCAACTTCGCCAGATCTTGATCCAGCTCCAGATTCTGAACCGGATCCTGTGCCGGCTCCCGCACCTTCTTCAGATCCTGATCCAGCTCCAGATCCTAAGCCGGATCCTGCGCCTGCTCCCGCACCTTCTCCAGATCCTGATTTAGATCCAGATCCTGAACCGGATCCTGCGCCAGCTCCCACAACTTCGCTAGACCCTGATCCAGCTACAGGTTCTGAACAGGACCCTGCGCCAGCTCCTGAACTGGATCCTGTGCCAGCTCCCAAACCTTCTCCAGATCCTGATCCAGCTCCAGATCCTAACCCGGATCCTGCGCCAGCTCCTGAACCGGGTCCTTTGCC
The DNA here is from genome assembly GCA_013403705.1 of Heliconius hermathena. Taxonomy (NCBI): domain Eukaryota; kingdom Metazoa; phylum Arthropoda; class Insecta; order Lepidoptera; family Nymphalidae; genus Heliconius; species Heliconius hermathena. Next base: position 8,055 of record JAAIXJ010000256.1, on the reverse strand, counting down.
AGCTCCCGCACCTTCTCCAGATCCTGAACCGGATCCTGCGCCAGCCCCAGAACCTTCTCCAGATCCTGAACCTTTTTCACCCGCTGAGCTTAATCCTGACCCAGCTCCCGTTCCTTGTTTAGCTCCAGAGCTTGAACCTGTGGTGTTATAAACAAATTTTATATATTGTTTCATAGTGTACAATTATTATTTTTTATATTACCGACCGAAGAAGACTTAATATTTTATTTTGTATACTCAAGATGCTTATCAAACTTTAGCTCAGAGCTAAATCAATTTAATTGAAATGTTCATTTACATTTTTGACTACATGATTATACGCATTTAATAAACCGTTTTATTTGATAAATTATTATTTTATTTGGGGCCGTCATAGCGTCGCAGCACAGCACAGTGTCTGACAGTAAAAGCGATTAAGCCCTATCAAGAAGATGAGAAAATGATTATATAATTTATATTAATTTTAACAGCGACATTAAGTTCCGCCACTGAACACTTAATGTCTCAAAAATGTGAGGATTAGGGTCTCTACTAGGTTCCCTCCGCCTACGCTGCCATATGTGGATTGCGTGAAGTAAAAAAGAAATAAACAGAGGTTTTTAGAATGTCAATGAAAAAAAAATCTATTTTACCTTTTTAACTTATTTATTACTGCTTTTGAAGCGAAGGTTGAAATAGTAATGTCAAGGAAAGATAGCAAGGAGTGTTCCTCACTTTCCGTTGAATTCTGCAGGCAATGCCTCCATGTCGTGTTGAGTAGAGGAACTTAACGCCGCGCTTTGCTTTGACACTCATCAGGAATAAATATTTTATTACCTCAAGTGGGGATTGAACCCACAACCAGTCACGTTTACAGTCACATACTCGTGAACCTGCGCCACGACTGGCCTCTGATATTTTTCTACTTTTACAGAAAACGAGAAGAATTTTATCAAACATTTTACGCATAATACTGATTACCTGATTTTCCAGAAGTTTCATCAGATTGTGAGCTCGATGATCCAGAACCTGCTCCCGATCCTACTCCTGCTCCTACTCTTGCTACTACCCCCGATCCTGCTCCAGACCCAGTAGCTGCTCCAGCACCAGATGGACCAGATGCTCCAGCACCGGAACCTAATCCTGATTCAGAGCCATCTGCTCCTGAGCTTACGCCTGCTTCAGATCCTATATATACCAAATTTGATTATAAAAATATGGGTTTAACTGGATACAGCTCGACTGATGGGTTTGCGCTCTTGATTATTTTTCTTTGTAGAGCTCAAAAAAACGGCTTTCGTTTCGTTTCGTATCATAAAATTACTTAAAACTGTCGTTTTATAAATCTTAGAAATAGCATGGAAACCAAAATCGTTTTTTGAAAAGTTAAATTTGAAAAAAAAAACTTTTAGAGGCTGTAGTAAAAAAATTACTGATTTTTTTCACAGGTTATTTAAAAAACTACAATACTGATACTTGTGTAGAATAATTCCTATAAGTTTCGTAAGGCTAGATGCTAAATATGTTAAAGAAGTACTTGAATCATAAAACAGTAAAAAATTGTTATTCTTATCACGAGAATTGATTACCTTTAAATTGATTTGTTTAGGTAATTTCGATTTACGAAAGAGCAGATAAATAAAACTTATAAAAGAAAGAAAAAACAGAAATCATTATACAAAATCAAAAAAAATTGACCTTACCATTAGGGACAGCAGGCTTGGCGTGAACTGCTACTAGGCACTGAAAATTAAATTAAATTATAAAATTAATTTAAATTATAAATCTTTATATTTCACTAGACTTAGATTTCGACTGCATGGTTAAATAGAAATAACTGCACATTATAAGTGCAAGAGGTGACTCTAACCGCAGTACAGCGAGTTACATTGAAACGGTTAGCATGATGTAGTTTAGTTAGTTTAGCCTATAGCTTTTCTCATTAAAGAGACTAACTAATACAAAACAAATTTAGATTTAGATTTTCAAACGAATAGTTCCTGAGATCACTGCGGTCAAGTAAACAACTTCTTCACCTTTATAATATTAATACAACAACAACTTATCAGGCGTATGTATAAATTATGTCTAAATGGTATTTTTTTAATTAACATTAGAATCTTATGACTCCTTCGTGGCCCAGTGGACCAAGAGAGTTACTGTAAATGTAACATTGTAGGTGCTATTTTCAAATGGGGAAATAAAATTTAATATTTTCATTTTGTCCACCAAAGTGTGAGAGTGTGAAACGGAAATGTCTTAATGGGAACGAAGTGTCTTAACACTAAGTTCCTAGGTTCCCTCTTCCTATTATACTACGTGCGGGATACAGTGTGAAGTTAAAACAGACATTATAGTCGGTTCATGGATGTTCATTAATATTAATTGGAACATCTGTCTACATAATACTTACTTAGAAAACGTATAAAAATTTTAACGTAGCGGGACTCGAATCCGCGCCTCCTGGAAACCGACCAGGCGCTCTGACCACTAAGCCACACGTTCTCATCAAGTTACGTCGATTTTTTTTTAAATTTTTTCTAAATAAGTATTATTCTGTCCTGAATGTGGATTAACACCTTAAAAATGTTAAAAATATTTAATGAATAGCATTTTCTTTTGCCAGACGATAATTCTTGGTAATTCTAATAATAAAATAATAAAAAATCTTTGGGTGGCGGAAATTTGTGAAAATCTCCCTACAAAGATGTTAACAACATAAATAAGTTGTAACAAGCGTATAAAAATTCTATACGCTATAAAGATATCAGCAGCTATACGAACCTTTCAGAACCTAAGTGTTACTCAGTGTTAAGAATTTTTATGAAAGCCGTTTCTTATATTATTATTGGACCATAATTTCTTTCAGGTGCTTTATTAAAAGAAACAATCTAATTAAGATTAGTAATTGAAATTATTTTAGAGTATCTCAAAAATATCTTACCGCAAGTGCAAAGTAAGCCAGTATCAACTTCATGACGCAGGTTCAGGTTCGTGAATGATCTAACTTAACGAACTTATCGTATTATATATATATATANTATATATACCATTTTGTGGTGGCCATCAAAATTATTTTTTATTATATATTATATATATAATAAAAAATCATTTTCTAACATCACGTCCTTATATTCTAAAATATCCTCTAAGATTCTGATTTTATTTTAAGTTTGTAACATATCTACTTAACTGCTAAGATGTTTTATTTTTAAGGATCCACAATGGAAGGCTTTTGAGCGTTACAACGTTCCATCCGCCACGTACACTTCGTGATAGCGTATTTATAGGGCGTCTCAGCAAGGCCACTTGCAACAGTGCGTTCCCGCTGCTATGTCAAGTGGCGACTAGTGCGGCTTTGGGGACCGCCACCCAGCACGTCATATCCGCAACGGCGGGATGTGGAGGACGGAGCTACAAATAGCGTGGAATATATCAGTATGGATGGAAGAGAAGATGAATGAATTATTAAATGTGATATTAGGCGTGCCAGAGAGTAAGCGTGGCTGTTCAAGTAGGCGTGTACTTGTCCTCTCGATTGCAGCGGTAGAATACAAGGCGACCAACCCGAGACTGCTTTAGGTACGCTTGAAGCTGGGGACATAAGAAGACATGATTCAGTGTCACATATTTGGCTCTTACAATTCTTGGAGTTATATGAGATTGATATGAATTTGACATCATTCCTGGAGGCTTGTATTGGACAATGGGTTACTGTCCTTCGTCATCTACGAGAGTGTGATATTCCTGCAGCGTCTGAAGCAATAAGGATAAACAGGGAAATAATTCAGGGTGACAGTCTTAGTCCCTTATGGTTTTGTCTAGTTCTAAATTCTCTTAGCACTTTGTTAGAGGATTCAGGTTTAGGCTTCCGACTTCGCCGGGGATGATCTAAAATTATTTGCGCCAAAACGACTAGATCTTATGCGGCCATTAACGGCCATTCAAACTTTTAGTAGTGATATAAGAAAGCCAACTATTAGTAGTGATGTAAGAAATGGAATTTGGCGTCGATAAAGGTGAGAGTAGTGCGGGTGTGATAAGTTCTGATAATATTTGTATTTCAGATTCTGTTTCCTTCAGAAACTTTGGTGAATGTGAGTGAATAAATATCTTGGAATGTCTGAAGCATTGCCTATTTATGAACAGAGCATAAAACAATTGGTGAAGGAGCGTTTCTTTGATCGCCTGAGAAAAGTGCTTGGTAGCCTTATATCTGGAAGCAACAAGGTGCGTACTTTTAACAGTTGGGCTCTTCTAGCCTATACTCAATACTATTAATAATCAATCCTAATCTATAAATTGCTATCATAGTTTGATATATCAATCTATTTTTTGAGTATTGTTCGCCAATAACCAATCGAGGTACTTCATTTTCAATCTTTAACGTCAATCTATCTTTGGGGATTAAGATTGAAGTTTGTATAAAAATGACATGTCGTGTGTGCCAATAAACGTTCTGTTCATTTTGACATTAGGTTAGATAGCAAAAATGACAGTTTATTGCTATCCGAGACGTTTGTGGGTTTACTTTATTATATCTTCGGATTACAATATTGCATTTATACTTTATTTTGCTTAGAAGTAAAAAAAATATGTGGAGTGATATTTCTTCGAGTAATAATAATGATAGTGTTATAAAGTTACTATAAAGCATTGCAAATATATGCAGTGAGCATATAAAAGTATGTCAATAGAGTGCAGAAAAATTCTATAGAATTGGTGGGTTTTCCTGGAGCTATTGCTGCATTTGATCCAATCACCATGTGAGTATTATTAATATATACAAAGTTTTTTAAAAGTTTTTCTTTAAAAAAGCAGGCAAATTATGCAAACTTGTTCCTATATTTAATATCAGTTACTATTTCATTTCTTAATTAGAGCTGTGGGCTTATTAATTTCAGTTGCTGATTTTCTAAATTACTATTTTATACTTTTCTAAAATATTATTTTATATTTTATTGCAGGTATATAAAACAATTCAATTACTGATTTTGCAAAATGTGATGCAAAACATTATGGTAATCAATGTAGGCTACATGATAGTGCTTATCCAAATAGATCATATTTATTAACCCAAGTTCTTAATCCAAGTAATGAAACAAAACTGTAAGCAAGCACATATTAAACCAGGAATATAATAGAAAGGTATCATGATAACTTATTATTAGTATAAGATTAATAAAATTAAACTTATTATATTTAGATATTATTTAACCTTAGGTTTGGAGAAAAAAATATATATATATAAAAAAATGGGATGGAATAAAGGATACGGACTATATGTTAAAGTGGAAGTTATGAGATTTTGAATAATTAAAAAAAAAACAATTTCTATTTATTAGTATTTTGTGTAACTAGTATTAAACCTAATTGTATCACTAGATGCCAGTGGTGGTGGAGCAGTGGCACAAAGTGTGACTATAACCTATTGGTTGTGGGTTCAATCCCCACTTGAAGAGATGAAATATTTTCTTAAATTTATATGTCCATTTTCTTCAGTAGAATATATCACAGAAAGGACATCTCTCATATATCATTTCCTTATAAGATGAATATTTGTTAATGTATTTTATATTTATTAAATGCTAAATCATTGAAAAGATTGTTAGTAAATTATATTTTTACTTTTTTTGGAGGTGTGTATAAGGAAAACAATATGTATTGTAAATTTTTTATTATTAAAGAAAATGTAACCTATTTTTTTTTATTTGTCTCTTGTATTAATATTTTTTATTTCTTAATTTGACCTCTATGTTTTGTAATTTTATCAGCCTTATTTTCCATACATTTCTTATAAGCTACAACATTTAGTGATAGCTAAATTTCTTGCAGTGGTCACCATCATTGTTTTCTATTGCACTGAAAAAATGAAAGTATTTATTAGTTCATTGTTCAGAAAAGCATTCATCAAAATAAGTTGAAATAATAATCTAGCACAAGTCTTAAATTATCAAACAAAACAATATGACACCTAGCCAAAACGATAATAATAATTATTATTATAAATTCGACAAAATTATATAGGTATATACATCCACAGAAAAACGGCGCTACTCGCAAAAAGCATGCGTTAAATACGCAATTTAATAAACAAAACTGAATACGATACTTACAATGTCGGAATCCATGGCAAAAGTATTTTTTATAATTTCTAACACATTTTTAAACAATGGAGTAGGTATCTTCAGTTCAGTTTAATTGTTAGTTTGTGGCGTTTCGAGTTACCCCGAAAACAGAGATATCTTAAAACTAACAATAAATTATAAAATTATAAAAGACATTAGAAGAACCTCCAAAATGAATAAATGACAATATGTTCGAGTTCCATTTTACGCACCTACGCAAATTCATTTAAGAGTTTTAATATTGTTAATTTTTATTATTTTTTTAGTTTGTAGTTTATTTTGGGACTTAAAGATTTGTTATTTCATTAAAAATTGTTTTTAAAGGAGTTTTGTAGGTAGTAATAATTTTAGCACATAATGAGGATTTCGCTCATTTAAAATTTCTACGTAAAATGGAGTTATCGATAGGGCAAGGAGGGCCATGCAATCTATCTTTGAACATAAGTTGACATTTTTTTTTTATTTTTATTTCTTAACACTACAGACACTTGGTCCGTACCTTTTTAAATGTATTATTATATCTAATTTCCTTATCATATATATTAATTACATTATCGTTTACATACAATTAATACCTATAATAGGAAAATTATATTTTTAACTTTACATTATTTTACAAAATTTTACTTAGATCTAAGGTTAAGCGAATGTCTATATATGTATATTTAACAATTTTTCACATTACAATATATATTAAATTACATAACTATAAATAAGTACATGCTAAAATTGTATAATAATTGATAATTGATTTGATGTGAGATGTGAGGAATTTTGCACTAGGAGAAGGGTGATGGCATGACCGCTATGGTGGAAGAGGTGACCGCTGCGTTCCTATCTTTCAAAGCCATCTTTAAATTATATTCCACAATGCGTTTTGTCGTTACCTCCGTCGTGTTCCGTATTAACATTTTGACCGTGTCATCTTTACCTTCACTATAGTATGTGCAGGTGTCGGTGATCTCCCGGTACTGGTGTCATTTTGATATCCTTCATAGAAAGGACCGCACTACCCTCTTAGACGAGTATATACCAGGATATATCTCTCGCAGGACGTAGGCGACGTCCATGGGACTTCTGTGAGTACACACTAAGTTTTGGTTCATGAAAAGTTGTGGCGGTTTACGGTAAATCATTTCGAAAAGATTCTCTTGGTCTATATAGGGTAGCTGATTTACATCTCCAATTAAAAGAATTTCCTTGGCTCCGGAGATTCTTCCTGCCATCACTATCGCTCCAAAGTGGTTCATTAAAGCTTCGTCGACTATCAAGCGGTTACACTTGTCTGATTCTCGTCGTGCTCCGTTTACCGGCATTGAAGATATAGTGCGGATTTTATTTTTAACCAAGTTCCCTATACGTTCCGAGAGCCTCTTTCGAAGTTCGTTAGCTGCTTCAAGACACTCCGTTTACCACTAAGACAATTCTTTTCTTCACTTTCCGGCAATTTTTCAAGATATTGTGTGTTCATAGGCAGATCTCGCCTCGTCACACGAAAAGGCAGGGTTTCCGGGACTAGGGATCGTTGTGATGGTTTACTCAGATTGGGAGGGATTATGACATACCACACTGCACGCTGCAATCGCCACTCGGGAGGTGCGTTGGCGATTGCAGTGTGCTTAGGCTTTTCAGAGATGCTAGAGCTTATTTACTGGTTTTATTCCCTTAGCCGCCTTTTACTACATCCAGGAACAATGTGAGTGTGTGTGATGGAGTGTTTCTATCCTAAGCCGGCATTCAAACAGAAAAAAATGTGTAACGATTTGCCTTATAATGATTTGTTTTCTATGGATAAAAGTGTCATAATATCATGTAAGATTTTTAGTGTTGGTATGTAATTAGGTTAACATATGTACACATGATGTGTGGCCAGGTACACGCTGACGTCGCTGGCGCACCCGGCGCCGGCGTGCGTGGGGTTCGCGCGGCGGCGCGTGGCGCGCGGCGG
>JAAIXJ010000271.1:337394-350878 GCA_013403705.1 Heliconius hermathena | reverse complement strand
GATCGATTGCGAGTTAATAATTAATTTTGAACATTGAACACAGAGTACACGTAGAAAGACTAGTTTTAGGCATTTTTATATAGATTTATTTCAAACGAACGAACGAACCGAAGAATCTATGTATTTACTTAATATTTCTTTGAAAATCAAATCGGTCTTTATTTCTGTATTGACTTAATTACGACTTAAACTTAACTGTTATGATTTATGAAGGTAAAAATATGTAGTTATTACAAAGTGCACGTAGAAAGGCTATTTTTGGGTATTTTTGTATAGATTTATTTCAAAAGAACGAACAGACCGAAGAATCTAAGTATTTACTTAATATTTCTTTGAAGATCAAATCGGTCTTTGTCTATGTGTTGCATTAATTACGACTTAAACTTAACTATTATTATTTCACTAACAATTCAATTTTGTTTACTTTATTATTTATATTACTATATATATTGTTTGTACTCTGAACAAAAGTACTTTAAAAAATATATTTTTATCAACAGTCATATAACTAAGACGTTTCAAATGTCATTCTTCAGTCAAGAATGTTACCAGCGCGATTGCTATATAGCATTCGCAGGCAAACTAATGCCTTGAGTTCATTCAAATATATAAATGCCGATAACTTTTTATAATAAACCGATTTTGATGAAACAAACTTTAAATGTTAAGTTGAGTTAAAACAAAGCAATTGGTGAAATTTTAAGTAAATCGGATCAGTACTTTCAGAGAAACGTGTGACCATACAAATAGACAGACAGACAGACAAGAAATTCAAAAATAATATTTTTCCTTTCTATTATTCCTTTTAAGTATCTCTATATCTATTTCAGTCAATATTATTATACTAAATGTGCAGACAAAATATTTTTACTATTTTATTATATTATATATAGAGATAGAGATAATATGAAAGACAGGGGGCTGACTCTTCTGCAGCTACAAGTTTATTGTTGATATCTTTTTGAAATCTGATATTACCTGCAAACAAATATATTCTACTGTTAGAAATCGAAAGAGATTCTACGTTATTGCAAAAAGTGATATGTATCACCTAATAACAAATCCTTCACATGAGTTTCCTTGCAATAATTGTAGCCTACAAGCAACTGCCTCGATTGACTCAATTTCATTGTTTTTTATAGTCTTTTTAACCTACATCTATCTACCGTCATTTACACGAGTTTGGTAACACTAAAATATATCCAGAAAGTTATAAGAATTTGATGGAGTTATATCATTTCGCCTTCTTGATCTATTGTGGCTCAATGACTCTAAGAGAATAATGCTCAATGCACACTCCGAGCATATGAGCTAGATACGACCTAGGTTCACAGATCATATTTGTATTTTATACTAATTATTAGAAATTATTACTTGCAAGAAATAAATGTTGATTGACTACTCAGGTTTGTGTTACGAAGACCTTCATGTTTCTATACCATTGATAGACATTCTATCAAAATTGGGTTGACTCATATTTGGACTTTTAAAACTTATAAAAAACGTAAATCAAATCGCTATTTGTTGTTTTATAATATAATAAGTGTTTACTGATTATAAAACAACAAATACCGTTCTGTACCTTTTAAGGAAAATAGGAATCCTTATAAGATCATTTTGTTGACCGTCCGTCCGTTTGTCCGTCTGTCAAGAGCCTTTATCTCAGGAACGCTTAAAGATATCGAGTTGAAACACTCAAGTCTGTTTCCTTGATTTCCTGAAAAAATCATATTTCTACATTTACTTAAAAATGTATATGGGTGTTTATAAAGGGAATCAAAACTAATAGGTTACTTCTGGTTGTCATAGAATTGTGAAATTTGGCAGCTAGCATCTACAGGTAGTACTAGTTCAGAAAAAAAGTGGGTACTTGTTTAAGTGAGGTATCAAATAAAAGGGCTAAACTAAGCTTGAATTTTAAAAAAAGGTCAAGACGAAAAAGATCAAGACTCCATTTTTTGTACCGAACCCTCGGTGGGCGACCCTGACTGGCGCTTATTATATCACATAAGTATTTATACCATTATATTTTATCTATCACTTATTTTTTACCATATTTAATTGCTCTTAGCAAAATACTATTAAATATAGGGCAATTGTGAGATTATTATACTTTCACTATACAAATACTTACTAAGATGTAATAAACTTTGCTCAACATTTTTGTAGAAAAACCTTTAATCAGGAGTTCTCAACTAGGTACAGTGGATTGGATTAGCACTGGTTTACATGGAGGCTGCTGAGGCTTATCCTAAAGACGATGGTGGCCAGCAATAGGCGGGCTTTCCACCGAGGCGCTGTTCCATTTCCAGTGGAATGCGCGAGCGATCCTGCGGCGTCTGCACTTAGATGGGGAGGTTTCGCTGGGTTTTAGTAGGTAGTATCGGGTTCATTCTTCGGTGAACCTCACAGTACCGTTACCCCTAAAAAACATGGATAAATGCATACGAAAACGATCATCCTGGAGATTATTGGGGAGACATTGTTTAGCAGTGGACGTAAAAATGGCTGTGACGATAATACAATTATAATGACATTCATATTTTATAAACAGTTCATACAGTTCATTAATGCGAGCCAGCTACAAATACTATCCTATTACCATAATCTAAACCCAATAATTATTGAAGTTCATACCATTATCAAGCATTACATGCATACAATGCTTCTCTCTAATTAAACATAGAACAGCATGAATTGTTATCCAGAATAATTGATTTAATGCTTCAATAAGAATTTCATTTAACAATTAGGATACATTTTAGAAATGGAATTCTAATAAGCATATATTAAATACCATGCGTGGATCAACACATAGTAGTTGTTTTACACAAACACAAAAGCAATAAATACAAAAAGGAAAGAATTGACTGAGGCCAGTCGTTATGCAATAGCAGAAGCGTCTGAATAATATCGCGACAATTTCTGTATTGATCCTACTCGAGAAAATATAACATTTAATATTTTGATTTCTTCGTTCTGGTGTCGAGGCAAAGCGCGACGTTGAGTTCCGCCATTCAACACTTAACGCCTCCAGAATTCGGTGAAAGGTGGGGAGTGGAGTGTCTCAATACTAGGCTCCATCTGCGTACCCTGCTACAAGCGGGTTACAGCGTGAAGCTGAAAAAGAAAGATAAGTGAACCATTTGTCAGTACTGCTAAATTTATTTATGATCGCTTAAGAACTCAATTATCCGATGATGGGGTTTTCCTTTTGTATAATTTACTTTTGCCTAATTTTTACCATTAATTAAAATAATAGTTTAGTAAAAATTAAGTATTATAATATTATTTTATGGCTTAATTATTCATAGATTGAGATCCCAGGGCCTCCAGACACATGCCATTTTAGGAAAGTTGAAATTTTGAAGAATTATCTAATTTGTGGTTTAGACTGAATGCGTACTTACTAACTTGAAAGTGGGGCCTTTTCAGAGGTAGCGCCAACTTAAGGTACACGCTCACCTACGTTAAAGTATAAACGCTCGTATTTAAATATGTTTTTAAGAATAAAGTAAAAAATGTATATTTCTTATTATCAGACCGTTTACGTGACGTGACCTAAAGTCAAGAAGTAAGGTTATTTAAGACTGGAGCAAACTACGTTATACTAGCAAGCTTTGATTTTACATAAATTATTTACGGATTATTTCAAAACCCCTTATAAGCGCCTAGACCAATCCGAAGGCTTAATAATCCTCCCTGATAGAGATGTACTTTTATTTGTCGATACCTCTGAAAGGTGCCCCACTTTCAAGTTAGTGAATACGCATACTATCTCCACTACATATTAGACTAATAGTCCTCAAAATTTCAGCTTTTTTAAAATGACGTTGACGTAAGTCTGGGAGCCCTGGGGTCTTGGCTATTACAAAAGTCATTATGACACGAAGAAATTTTTATTTGTTTGTTACGTCTTACTCAGATTATAATAGTGACTGTGTGGAATTTTAGATTGTATTCTCTATTATCAGTTTTCATACTACTTTATAGATCTTAGCAAAAGCAAGAAAACTGATTGATGTATAGATAATAACTCGTAGAGGGAGATTCTCAAAAAAAACCTATAATAAATCTGATATTTTTAGCTATAACAATTACTCAAGTAAACGACTAATTGTTGTCCCTACCCAATGATAATTTAGGCATACAACAAAATAATTCACTACTTATTTAAATTCCTTAATAATCTCTATCTCTATATATAATAAAACAATAACAATATTTTGTCTGTACATTTAGTAATTTTGGCTGAAATGGATAGAAGGATACTTAAAAAGAATAATAGAAAGCAAAAATATTTTTTTTGAATTTTTTGTATGTCTGCCTGTCTATCTATTTGTATGGTCACACATTTCTCTGAAGGGACTGAACCGATTTACTTCAAAATTTCACCAATTGGTTTGTTTTAACTCAACTTAACATTGTTTCATCAAAATCGGTTCATTAAAAAAAGTTATCGGCATTTATATATTTGAATGAACTCAAGTTATATAGCAATCACGCTGGTAAGACTCTTGGCTAAAGAATGACATTCAAAACGTCTTGGTTATATGACTTTTGATAAAAGTATATACTTTTAAAGCACTATTGTTCAGAGTACAAACAATAAAGTATACAAAATTGAATTGTTAGTGAAGGTTACCTTCATCTATACTAATATAATAAAGCGAAAGAGTTTGTTTGTTTGTTTGTTTGTTTTTGTTTTGTATGAAAACTGCATTCTTCGGAAGTGCTATAGGCTATATAACATTACATTAAACATATATACTAATATATTAAAATATTTTCTAATTTGACATGCAATTTATTCTGCCATATTAATAACAACCGACCGTTGCTAAGCAACGATTTGCAAAGTTTGTTTGTTGTTTTAAAAAAAGTAACCCAAAATGAACTTACTTAACGCATACATGATGTGCGCTGACTCAACCTTATGAGATACATAAAAACAATGTTTAACAAAAATATTGTTCTTTAAATAATGTTTAAAAAAGTCCTCGATGGTATATGTTTATTTCTGAAGGTTGAGCAAAAGTAACCATTTTAATTAAATTACTTTAAATTTATTCGATTTTTGTTAATGTATTTTTTATATTTTGGTATTTATCGTTATGAACATAAATATAATAATCACTTTTAGCATTTTATCTAGATTGAAATTATAGTTTACTGTATAACATTTTAATAAATAATTAAGGAGATGTCACTGATTCAAAATGACCTAGCTTGCGGGCGGTATAGTATGACCGACGCGAACGGGCAGATCACGTTGACGGTTTTACAAATTTTCATACATTTTCGAACTATTGTTAATTTTTATGTAATTATTTGCTGTTTATAATTAATTCAAACTACACTTTGGTTCACTTCTTCTTTTCTTGGTGTAAAGTTTGGTCATAAACACATTTATATTGATCGATCGACTGATTTATCGTATCGCACCCCCATTAATATAAGGGCCTAAGTCGAAATTTTTGAAAACTGAGATTTTAAATGCTAAGGGTATAAAAAGATATTCTCTACCGGTTAACGCTGACAGAGATAGAAAAAGGACAATAATTTATACAAGGTAGCAATCGGTGTTTGTGCTCTTCTATGACAAAAAAAATTGTAAGTTTGTTTTTAAGCATTTTGTAATATATAGAACAGTTTGTAGTTGCTCCGGTATATTATAAAATACGTAATAAATTATTGGGACTAATTTGTTATAATTCGCTATATTGTTAAAAATCATAATTTTTAGGGACCTATATCTTATTGGTTTCTTATACTACATAAAATAATTTTATTTTTGGTAACGCACTTTGTGATAGGCCCTTATTGACATGAAAAATCCAACATGTTTTTTAATTGAGCCAATTAAATTTACAGGGAAATAATTGAAAAGAGTTGGAAAACGGCAAAATTACTATTATTTAGATTAGTGAATATTCAGTGGTATAAATTTTGTAATATGTTTTATGGTTGCATCGATACAGAATAATCACTTTTTAAGTATTTAAGTGAATGGGTATATTATTTTAGATACAATTTTTGATTTATTGCCTTATTAAATTGTTAGTTTTGCAGAAAAATGGAATCCCGGGTACAAAGAATAATAAACCTACTGAAACCACAAGATCCCCATAATTATGTCTGTTTATAACAGCGAAAATGATATATATTTTTTTAATAAAGAAAAAAAGAACTATCATTAGATTCCACTAGTTTGCAAAAACTATAACTATGTTTACACAGTAACAAAAAGTTACTGTAATTTTAAAATGCCTCACAACTCACAACAAAATATTAAATAATGACTGCTCCTCAGAAATTCACCACCCGCCGACATTCGTCTGGCTCAAGCTCTTGCTAGTGCTAATTCATCTTGTACAGGCTCTTATGATAATCATGACACAGCTCGACTATCTTTAAATGAAAAAAATTACCCACAGCTAAGTAAATCTATAGATAATGTTTCTTCACTATCCACATTAGCATAGATCTGCGATGAGTTCGATCTTCAGATCGGGATTTCTAAAGCCAAATATCAGTGTATTTCGACATCGCCAGCCATCGGTGTAAGTACACCGATTTGCGACGAGTTGCCATCAGTTAGACCTCAAACAGTGCTATATAATTACATAATTTCTCCAATCTATTCAGAAGAAGCGACGGAGATCTTAGTGATGACGATCCCACTTACTATCAGAAATCGCACCATACCTACTACAGGTGATGACATTCAAACAAAATCGAGAATACTTAAAGCAGATTCAATCACCCAAAAAACTAAACGAAATTTAGGTCAACGCTGTAGCCGTACATAAAAAAATGCTCCTGTACGTAATATGAAACCATCTTGTGGCCAAAAATTAACATTAAAATGCGGTGACGATTGCAATACATATAATTTTGTTTAATAACCACGCATTTTATTTTTCCATATATGATCACAAAATAAGGCTGTGCAACACATTTTTTATTAAGATGATTCGAAATGTACATGCAGAGAGAAAAACTGGAAGTTTCATAAAAGATGAACCACGCAGCAATACAAAAGTGATAAAACTGTAAGTGATGCTGTGAGTGAGCTTATAAATGACATCATCATGACTTCATCAACTCCATATCCCGCATTGCGTCCCATTGGTCGATACACAAACTGGTGCAATATAGGCAATAACCAGCACCAGTATATATATATATATATATATATATATATATATATATATATATATATATATATATATATATATATATATATATATATATATATATATATATATATATATATATATATATATATATATATATATATATATATATATATATATATATATATATATATATATATATATATATATATATATATATATATATATATATATATATATATATATATATATATATATATATATATATATATATATATATATATATATATATATATATATATATATATATATATATATATATATATATATATATATATATATATATATATATATATATATATATATATATATATATATATATATATATATATATATATATATATATATATATATATATATATATATATATATATATATATATATATATATATATATATATATATATATATATATATATATATATATATATATATATATATATATATATATATATATATATATATATATATATATATATATATATATATATATATATATATATATATATATATATATATATATATATATATATATATATATATATATATATATATATATATATATATATATATATATATATATATATATATATATATATATATATATATATATATATATATATATATATATATATATATATATATATATATATATATATATATATATATATATATATATATATATATATATATATATATATATATATATATATATATATATATATATATATATATATATATATATATATATATATATATATATATATATATATATATATATATATATATATATATATATATATATATATATATATATATATATATATATATATATATATATATATATATATATATATATATATATATATATATATATATATATATATATATATATATATATATATATATATATATATATATATATATATATATATATATATATATATATATATATATATATATATATATATATATATATATATATATATATATATATATATATATATATATATATATATATATATATATATATATATATATATATATATATATATATATATATATATATATATATATATATATATATATATATATATATATATATATATATATATATATATATATATATATATATATATATATATATATATATATATATATATATATATATATATATATATATATATATATATATATATATATATATATATATATATATATATATATATATATATATATATATATATATATATATATATATATATATATATATATATATATATATATATATATATATATATATATATATATATATATATATATATATATATATATATATATATATATATATATATATATATATATATATATATATATATATATATATATATATATATATATATATATATATATATATATATATATATATATATATATATATATATATATATATATATATATATATATATATATATATATATATATATATATATATATATATATATATATATATATATATATATATATATATATATATATATATATATATATATATATATATATATATATATATATATATATATATATATATATATATATATATATATATATATATATATATATATATATATATATATATATATATATATATATATATATATATATATATATATATATATATATATATATATATATATATANTAGCAAAGATTTAATATCATGGATTCATTATTTAACTTGAAAAATAAGGATGATTTCATGTTTAAATAGTTTTTTGTATGTACTTAAAATGATTAAAATCATCATTTAATAGGTGAACAGTTAGAATAAACATTAATTTTAAGATTGACCTTCTATTATATAATATTTTACTTTAAAACAAACAATAGCCCGGCGTTGAGTTCTGCCACTCAACACGCAATGCCTCTAGAATTCGGCAGAAAGTGGGGAACGGAGTGTCTTAACACAAGGTTCCCTCTGCCTATCCTGCTGTGTGCGGGATACAGCGTGAAGCTCATTTTTTTTTTAAAACATAAGACAAACCACGCATTTCATCGTCTATTCTCAGTCAAACGGAATCGGAATAAAATATTTCAAATGATGGCAACCTTTGCTTGCGGCAGTTATTTTTCAGGCAACCATGTGTTTTAGTGATGAGAAAAAAATAAGCTTTAATTTGATATATAATTCATTAAAAAAACACATGAGTGCAAATATTAACTTTAAGTGACCTCTTTAAACCAGGCAACCCTGGGCTTGCGGCAGACTGAGAGCTGGCAACCATTGTTTTTCCAATTCCTTATGCGATTTTCTTTCAAATGATGTGCGATTCACATAAAAAACATATGAGTGCAATTTTCTCCAAAAATGAGTTACGAAAAACATTAATTAAAGGTGATTACGGCAGGTTTCTTTTAGGCAACCCTAGCGTAATCTATTCTACTATCATATATCATTCTTAAATATAAGTTTCATTAGAAAATCTGATCCCTACAGTTTTAAGCGATGGGATCTCCACCTATTACTTTCTATGGCCGGTGGTAGCGCAGGGGCACAAAGTGTGACTGTAAAACCAACTGGTTGGGGGTCGATCTCCACTCGAGGAGTTCATCTCCTTCTCCTATATTTACTTAAATTTATATTTCCATTTTCTTCACTCTGGCGTCGAAGCAAAAGCGCGGCGTTGAGGTCTGCCGCTCAACACGCAATGCCCCCAAAAATTCGGCGGAAAGTGGGGAACGAAGTGTCTTAATACTAGGTTCCCTCTGCCTACGGGGTACAGCGAGAATCTGATTGTATTACTTTCAATTTACCTGATATTTTATTCATAGAAGAGAAACATAATATTAAAATAACTATTATTTCAGATTTGCTTTGATGATATAGGGTACTAATTACGATTAAAACTAAATAATAACAGGAGTTTTTAATAATATATGAGATTAAACTTAACTAGTTCCATATTTGCTTTATATTTTTTTGTACTATATGGGCCTAACTTCGAAGTGTTTTTCAATAATTAATAAACTATGGAATTTATTTACATAATCATTACTTTTTCATTGCTATTAATAGTGTATTTATTAAGGAATAAATCTAGCAAATTTCACATTTATAGCATTAATACTAAGCATGTAATTTGAAAAAAATGCTAAAATAAGAGAATCCAAAATTTTTAATCGTGATTTCCCGAAATTCTACTTTTTTGGATTGTGCCTTTATATTACTGAGGGTGCGGTATGTATGTCTATAATTCTATACTAATATAATAAAGCTGAAGAATTTGTTTGTTTGTTTAAACGCTAAGATCTCTGGATCTATTGTCCGATTTATTTATTTTTGGTTTTGTATGAAAGCTACGTTCTTTAGTGTTTATTATAGTGTAGGTCTAAGTTAGCTTTAAATAACGAAATAACAAAAATAATGAACGCCATCGATTTGCTTCAAGCGCATGCGCTGCAAATATAGTAAAATATATGTCAGTACATTGTATGGAAGAGACATACATTGTACATTGTATTGAGAGGAAGATAGACGCTCTTGAGATGTGGTGCTGGAGAAAAATGCTTGGAGTGTCAAGACACTCCAAGCATTTTTCTCCAGCACCACAGAATTTAGAACTAACGAGTCCATACTCCGGGAACTTGACATAAAACAACGTTTGTTCTTTATCGTTAAAGTACGCATTCTCACTTTCTTCGGACATATTTCTCGACAAGGAAATATTTGTATGCAACGCCAAGTGATTCAGGGAAAAATTGAGGGCAGTAGGCCACGCGGCAGATCCACCATGCGATGGACAGACCGAGTGAAGGCTGCCCTCAATGGCCCTCTCTACGAGCGTGCCAGGCAGACAGTCAACCGCGTAGAATGGCGTCGGACTGTGTGGCGCACCACCAACCTTTAAAAAAGACGACCACGGCCGCTCTGTCAAGAGCGAAGCGACAAAGAAGAAGACATTGCATGGAAGAAATGTTATATTTTATTAGTTCAAAAAAAAAAGTCCGGTATATCTATCTCTCTTACAAATAAGTCACAATAAGGCATTTTGTAACAAAAAAAATTAAAAAATACAAGGTGGTATTTTAACGTTTTTTATTTGATAAAGATATTGAAACTTCCGAGCGAAAGTTATTCCATTATCAAGAAAATTTTATGAAGAAATGCTTTGTCTTTTATAGCATGTAATTTGAACGCACCTATACTTTTTGAGAAAAATGTAAATTGAATAATAAAATAATTCAACGCCCCGTTTACGGCCGCAAGCATGGGCACGAGTGCAGCGGAGGGCGCCCTTGTGGGCGTGTTAGTACTTGCACTTTCTCAAAATTATTGAATGTATCAATTATATTAATTATTTAATTTATATTAATTATCTTATGGAAAATACAGCATAATAAAATAATTATAAGTGATATGCGAGCGAAGCTGCGAGTGGACCGCTAGTAAATAATAACAGTTAAGTTTAATCAATCGTATCGTAAAGTCGTAATTAATTGAACAAATATATAAAGACCGATTTGATCTTCAAAGAAATATTAAGGCAATACATAGATTCTTCGGTTCGTTTGTTCGTTTGAAATAAATCTATAAAAATGCCTAAAAAAGCCTTTCTACATGCACTGTTATCCTGAGATTCTTATTAAATTTGTTAGTAATATAGTCACAGTATATCTCTAAGCTCAGTGAGCCTGTTGACAAAGGCTTCCTCTAACATTTTCCAATGTTTTCTATCCCTAGGAACCCTTCTCCAATGGGGACCTCTCATCCTCCCATCTTCTGTGCTGCCTCCCCCTTTTACCGTCTCTTGGATACCAATCCATTTTATATATTTCTAACAGTAATAACTACATATTTACCTTCATAAATCATAATAGTTAAGTTTAAGTCGTAATTAATTTAATACAGAAATAAAGACCGATTTAATCTTCAAAAAAATATTAAGTAAATATATATTCTTCGGTTCGTTCGTTCGTTTGAAATAAACCTATATAAAATGCCTAAAAACAGCCTTTCTACGTGTACTCTGTAATAACTACATATTTACCAATTGTACATTTAGCCAAGTGAGGCCAGAGGCACGAGGTGTGACTGTAAAACCGACTGGTTGTGAGTTCGATCCCCACTCGAGGGATGAAATATTTACTTAAATTTATATTTCCATTTCTTCGCTCTGGTGTCGAGGTTAAGCGCGCCGTTGAGTCCTGCCACTCAACACGCAATGCCTCCAGAATTCAGCAGAAAGTAGGGAACGGAGTGTTTTAACACTAAGTTCCCTTTACTTATTCTGCTGTGTGCAGGATACAGCGTGAAGCTGATAAAAAAAATATAAATTTATATAATATATGTAACTAATTTAAAAACTGTTATTGTATACGTAAGTAATTTAAATACTGTTAACATTACAGTTATTTTACAAAGAATATTATGGATCCTTCAAATCAATAATTTAATATTTAAGGCTGTTTCTGAATGAGTAAATTAAATTATTCACTGACATCAGCACAATTAACATAGTTTTAAAATGATGATGAGACGTACAATACATAGGTAAAAAAAACGTAATGTTAAAAAATATATATCTACGTATAAGAAATAATTAGCTTTATGTATATTTTTATAAATATCAAATATCAACATTGGTTGTATTTTTTAATTCAAAAAAATCAAAATTCCTTACAGAAATTACGATTATGTAGTAAAAAATCATATTAGAATATTATAGATTAAAGTAATAAAAATCATATTAGAAGTAATTTTTGTTTATTAGATCAATAATCACGTAGCTTAAGCGGGCGAAGTCGCAGGCGGGCCTCTAGTCTATACTTATAATAAATCTGTAGAAAAGTCGTTTCTGTACATTGAAAATTTAAAAAAAAAAATTAGCCAGGATGTTAAAGGATAATTAACAGAATCCATTTCCAACTTTTTTGGAATTTTTGTCTGTTTGTCTGTTTGTCTGTTTATCTGTTTGTCTGTTTGTCTGTTTATGTGAACACGTATCACGTAAAAAGTATACAATAAATTTAAGCAACTTTTATACATAAAAATTACAAATAAATCAAAGTAGCTTTTAGTGTTTATTTATTGTAATCGCTTCACTCTATCAAAAGATATAAGTATTTAAGTTTTCAAGACGTTAATATTTGAGATAGTAAAAAACGACACAAGTAACGCTATCTATTGACTAATAGTAGGTACTAACGAATCTTGATAACGCAAAAAACGTTCTGTGGAGTTAAACACTAATTACGACGGGAGGAATATTAATCATTTTAATACTAAA
>JAAIXJ010000271.1:319221-330781 GCA_013403705.1 Heliconius hermathena | reverse complement strand
AATATTAAACAAGGTATATTATTTTTTTAAGTTAACATGGTACTGATATTTGATCTCCATCGTTTCTAATGTTAAGTTTATTAATAAAGTTACTTAAAAATTTGATAAGCCTTTTAATTTCATTGAATTCGATGATAGTTCAAAACTGCCCCATATATGTTCAAAGCTACCCCGGAAGGGGGGCAGCTTTGAACATTTGACTACTGCTACTAAAGTTGATATTGCACCTTTAACTTATATATTTTTCTACATATGATGCTACGATTGTGTGGCACAATAGTTGGACTAAACATTGTGAAATAGTAAAGAAGTTAAAAACTGTAGAATTTTTAGATATGACACAAAGTTTAAAAATCGTTCGAATGTGCCCCCCTCTCCTCTACTCGTACATGATGTCAAAATCTTTTGATGGTGTTTCCTAAAAGCGTCTTAGAGATTATCTTATTTTAAGAATTAACTTATTAGGAAGACTTTTTGTGTGTTTTGTTTATAATATTATACTAGCGTTTTATATTTATAAGTATATTATTTAAAATTTATGTACGCATGACTTTTTTCTTCAAATTTTTACTGTTGTACTTTCTTTTCGATTGTTTCAACCTGTTATGTTGTTAACATCTCGGTAGGAAGATTTTTACAAATGTCCGCTACCCAAAGATAATAGCTTAGAATTATAATTTGGCAAGAGATAATGCTATTTATTAAATATTTTTAACGTATTTAAAGTGATATTCCTATATTTAACAACAACAAGTGCATAAACAACAACAAAACGGACAACAGAATAAGTAAGTATATAAGATTTTCAACATAACTTGATGATAATGTATGGCTTAGCTTCAAATCCCGCTACGTTCAAATTTTTATACGTTTTCTAAAAAATTGTGTGTTTTTTCATAAGTGTGGAATAACACTTTAAATACGTTGAAAGTACTTATTTACCTAATTGCTTGAAAAAATCAATCATAAAAATAATTCCATTATTATAACAAATTTTTATTTTTAAAATTAGTACATTTTTTATTTTTCTTTAATGCTATCCGAATTAAGCTTTCAGTGATTATTTTTAACCCCCGACGAGAAATCAAAAAGAGGAGTGTTAGATTGACGTCTTTGTCTGTGTTTGTATGTGTGTCTCTCTGTGGGAACATAGCTCCCGAACGGATGGGCCAATTCTATGCGCTTTTGTTTCTTCGAAACATAATTTAATCACGGTGGTTTTTAGTTGTATCTGGTTAAATCCGTCCAGAAGTTGAAGGTCACCAGCTGTTTTCTTGACTCATGTCGCAATGCAATATAATTTGGCATTTGTATAGTATTTCGTGGTCGTAGGTTCTTAAAATGGTATGTACTTGTAAATTCGTTGTTATATCTATTTGTAGTTATAAAATACACGCCACAATAAATTTACGTGTGAAATATTTTTTCCAAAGCCTCTGAAAGTTCATATTAACCACTACCCAAATGAATTAACCAATACACGACCTGTACTATGATAGCTTAACAATATCAAAATATTTGTAGTCGACAGGTGATAAATGCAAACACTTTGAAAAATGCCTAAAAGAAACGAATTAAAGGTTGTTAGCTCTCGTAATGAGAATAACAATTTTTTACTGTTTCAAGATTCTAGTATATTTTTTAACATGTTTTCTTCGAACTAGCCTCATAGAACTTTTAGGAATTATTTGCATTAATACCAATAGTTTTTAAAAATATTTCTAGAAAGAAATCATTATTATAGTATTTTTTTTTACAAAGCCTGAAAGTTTTTGCAATAATTTATCTTTAAAAATGTAATATTTTTTAATTTTATATAGTTTTAAACTATTATATTATACAAAAGGCCTACTATTGAGCAATATTGAGAAAAAAAATCGACGAGCGCAGACCCAACACTCGGAATCTCTGAATTTGCTAATTTTCTTCAAAAAATCACAAAATCTTTTCCAAAAAATCACAAAATCTCAAATATCTGCTGAACTATTTAAAGTCACTAGTACTGAGGTTCTCTATCAACAGACAAACGTTGATTCGTCAATCGCGTTACATCCTGTATTCCTAGATTCCTACACAGTAGCTTCTCTCACTTCCGAACTATGTAAGTTAACTTACTTGCTATAGGATCAAAATCAATATACACGAGATAGTGGTTTTAGGTTTACTTGACTGTTGCATAAATTTAATTTATATTATAGAACAAGAAAATAGGTGACATAAAATACTCTAAAAATTAAGCAATATGGTGCACTCTGTTTAATATTGGGTTGCTTATTTTGACTATTCTCTTGCTGTCTCGCAATTGCCGCGCCAGCTTGCTATTTCCGTATGGCAAACGTGGTGGTTTTTGTTAAATGTCAATCGTCATATAGCCTTGCTCAACAGCTCAACACAGTGTTTGGGGCTACGAATTGTAACGGTGAAAGGCGCCGCTTGGTGGGGGCAGCTGGCGGGCGCGGCGGCCGGGGCAGTCCGTCGCGAGCGCATGTACGTCCGATACGTTGTTCTGCGCCACACCCGGATCTCTTGTGCCGCTCTACGTTCGAATATCAAATGGGAAACTTTTACTTTCGCGCAACATACTAAAAAAACATTTTCTTCACTATATTTGTGTGTGTACGTGTGTGTCTGTAATATGCTTCAGTGTAAATTTATATAAACATATTTTTTTATGATTAAAAGAGACAGTTGCAAAATGTTTCTGTGTATAATATGTCTTGTTATTTGGAGCGGTGCCCTCGTGCCGGCTCTGGCCCAAGGTGAGTTAAACAATGCAAGCGACTCCTTCCTTCATTATGCGGAAAAACCGCACAGCTACACCCCTTAGTTCACTAACGCCTTCATTATTTTTTTTTACTTTAATTCAAATAATATTAATGATCTTGCAAAACTACTAAGTGCTTCTAATGACGAATCATTAACCATAATGATATCTTACAAATACGTTTAACTGTTAAGATGTATGCAATGTTATTATTAAATTGATATATGAATAAATATAAAATGACGTAAAGAATCTTTTTCAATAGGTTCACAAAATTGTATGCGGTCTGAAAATAATGAATTTTAAATATATCATTCAATTAACTAAATACGTGATACAAAATATATTGTACTTTTAAGTTTAGTGAAACGTAAAATTTTAATTGTATTCAACTACCAATCCACGTACAGGATGGTGGTCCAATTTGCGACCTCCTACATACTGTTCCTAGAAAACAAATTGAATAAAACTCCGGATGAATGCTGTTCAAAAGCCTTTTACACATTGTTTAGTTATACATTTTTTTTTTAATTTTAAAAATAATTGAATCGTGACTCATAATGGTCATTGGAGCAAATATTTTTACATTTGTATCTTTTTAACAAGAATAAAAAAAATGTACCTTTGACTATAATATATTATAGAAAATGCTAATTATTTTATTTTTTATTCACAAAAAAAAACGATTTAAAACGCTTTATATGATATTAGCACAAAAATAATAACGACTTCACTTTCATTATGCAAAAATGAATGATATTGTTTTGAACGTTCGACGTTGGTAGCGTGTCCCCGCGCCCGACGCTTTCACTTATCCTTCTCGCTTGCGTGTGCGTTCTCGCGTCTGTGTGAAACCGGCCACGGCCCTCTGTTCCACTGAGCGGTATACCCATAACCTACTACTACCGGTCACCGGTACTAAGTACCCTTTAACATTTGAACCAAATTCAATAGATTAATACGGATTCAACATTATTTCAAACAGGATATACTTGGTATATTTTAATAAGACATTGCTTTAGCCTTAAGGTAAATTGCAGCATCTAAAAACAAACAATTTCTTAATTTATTGCTAATAAATATAATTGCTGAAAATTTAATAACAACATGTTTGTTGTTGATTGACCTATATTTTATAATAGATTTTCTATAATAATGAAATACTATTATACATTATTATACAAGGTTATTTCGAGCGTCGCAAACAACTTAATCTCTATCCGTTGAAATGAGAAAAGATGCTAATAAAATTATTTTTAAAGTTAAGCTTTTTTATAAATTTGCGCAGTATTTTAACATTTATAGATAAATATAGAAGTGCTGGTTGCCTTTATAAATTACTATAAACATTTTAAAACGCATTTTACTTACTAAACTGGTGCACGTATTATCGAATAGTGTTACATTTAAGTTTCGTTAGATACTTTGAAAATTATATCCGTAAATATCAATATCAATAAGTAATAAGAAAAAGTTGTCGCGCTTTTTAGTTAAACATACCCTGACTACTGTAATATAAACAATTTCTAAATAAAATAAAAAAATATTGATCAAAATTACTTAAATTCTAAATTAAATTAGGATATTATGAGACTTAAAATTTTACCCAAGTACTTAATGCCTACTTGCTACATATAGTTTCAACAAATTTACAACACTTAATGATAGTAAAAATCTAACTTACATGCCTAAAGTATGTTATTAATTCTATTACTGTGCTTATATCGACATTGTCACCACATTGACATATATGTATTTACTAATTGTTGCTCATGAGGCCAGTTGTGGCGCAGGACCACAAAGGAAAGTGGTAAACGCAGTGTCTTAACACTAGGTTCCCTCTGTCCACCCTGCTGTGTGCGGGATACAGCGTGAAGCTGATGATAAGATAACTGTTGCCCATTGTTTTCCGCCAGATATAAAGTAAATCGTAATTTATGCTATAATATAGATCAAATCAAATCAACTTCACGCTGTATCCCACAAACAGCAGAGAAGGGGAACCACAGGGGAGAGGGAACCTAGATTTTACAGTCACACTTTGTGCCCCTGCGCCACGGCTGGCCTCTAATCTAATTATTAAATAACAAAATTTTATTCTTTTTATGTTGTGAACATATTATTTATAAGTTACTTTTATGAGGCTGAAAATTCTAGAGTCCCTTTTGTATTATGTAAGTACAATTGAATACACAGACTAGTTTTTTAAACTGTTTTGAATTAATTCCAATTATTTTCATAAATATGACTGAACTCCAACTCAAACGTTTTTTGAAACAATTGTAGGCTAGGTTGAAGTTGAAATTTTAAATAACATTAAGCATGACTACATTAAGCTTATTAAAAACTATCGAACCCGTTCGCGGTCTCGCCCGTGTGAACTACATAATTATTAATAATATGAGTTTAAAAACAATATCTATACCTATTATAAAAAGTACAGTTTCAGCAAATTGGAGAAAATAGTTATTTAAAGCAATTTTGTCAAACAAAATACTTTAAAATGGGATATCTTTTTAATCTGATTGAAATAAAACAAACACTAAATATTAAGAGAAGCTTGCCAAAATACAATATTGAAGGCCGTAGGCTGTGTCTGAGATTAGTGTGAACAAACGAACAGACAAACAGTCAAATAAAAACATTGTAAAAACATATTATCAGTTATTATATGCCACCAATAACATTTTTTTTACATATGCATCTTCCATGTACAGACACGGTGATCAGTCCCTTGCGATTTTATTATAAGTACATATAACTCGTATTTATCAAATTTGGAGATAAAAAGAAACATCGCTGAATAATGTTTAACTTGTCGTAATGAAATGTACAAAGCAGATACACACTATGCTGTCCATACGTGTTCTGTCCATTCTGTATGTGTGTACATATTGAACTTTGAAATGATTTATTCTAAGATTTTGATCAAATGGATCTATTTGTCGGTCCAAGTTAATATAATCAGCTGTTCTATTGAATGTCTCTTAAGTAATTTTTATATTTTAATCAAGTAACTATGAAACTAAATATGTAGAGTTAGAGATATAATCGTCAATAATGCCGCTTAGATTAGCAAATTTTGTCAGCGTAGAAAGTTGAGAACCGGCCTCAGGGCATGTAAGAGCGGCCGGTTGTAAGTAGTCAGTCATCTCCGTTATAGATTCTTGCGAGTGGTCAACTAGTTTTGATAGAAATCATTTCAAGGACACGAATACATTTTCACTTTCTTATAACTGCGCAAATACTTTAAAAGTACGTACATAGGTATCTAGAACAGAATTCCATCAAGTTAAAAGTATTAAAATATCAATTATTTTGTTTATATCTTAAAGATAAAATATAAATTATATATAAAAATCTAATATTAAAATATAAGTGAACCCAATGGTACACTTTATTTAAATAGAGCCGGTAAATCGAAATGCAAAAAGAAATAAATGGAGTCAATCCTCGAGTGATAGGTTCTCACTCGAGGATTGACACAAACACAATTATCCCATTTAAAGTCAAATACTGTTCCACTAAGCCACTACGGCCATGAAAATATAGTAGGTATTCTATATCAATTTAAAATATGCCTCACTGAAGGTTATATGGTAGCGTAGATATCATTTCATAAAGACTTTTTAAATCAAGTAAATGAAAAAAATCGATTTAAAAAAGATTAAATTAAAAGCAGAAATTATTTTATTTCCTAACGTCTAAATAGGTTAAAATTTCAGGCAAGCGTCTAAACTTTAATTCATAAAATGGGGGTTTCACTTGTCAAACTTGAATTAGATATCTATTAGGACATCATAGTTTGTTAGATTTGGTATATCATCTCATACGGTTAAAGATTGGAAAAAGTGTCTAAGCCGTATGCTATAAATAACTAACGTTCCTGAATGGTGCTGGTGTAGTACGGAGCCCGTATATTTAAAAAAAAATCCTTTGGTTTCCTTTCAAGTAAAAGCGTCCCTCGTAAAAATTGTTTTTATTCTTCCGTGTTTCGTCCCTACTCTGTATAAACTATCTGTTTTACCTTACCCAATTTTTTTTTCTTTGGCTCTTTTATAGAGCCAATATAAAAGAGCC
This sequence comes from Heliconius hermathena, assembly GCA_013403705.1. Lineage (NCBI taxonomy): Eukaryota > Metazoa > Arthropoda > Insecta > Lepidoptera > Nymphalidae > Heliconius > Heliconius hermathena. The sequence goes on along the minus strand of JAAIXJ010000271.1, from coordinate 323,937 downwards.
AAAGAAAAAAAAATTGGGTAAGGTGCTGGAAATATATACAGCTTTTCCAATCGCAATCGGCGCAAATTTCATAACATCAGCCTCAGTCTAAAGATCATCAATTATTTATTTATGTGAACAACGCATGTATGTAACTTTACATCCGAAGTCTTCATAATCTTAATCAAATGTGCTGTCAGCGTACACAGCATTCACAACCTAATTATTTGTTACTAGTACAGTAGAGAACGAAGTTTCTCCAAGTCTGTCAGTTACTTTTAGAATCAACTAGGCAAAACCCAAAATTGATTAGATATTTTTGTTTCTACATTTGAGCGACAAGTTCGAAAATTCTAGGTTTGACTTACTGTTTCGGTCATAGGCTGAAAATTAAGTTTATTTTGAGGTTTGTCTAAAGGCCTTGTTCCAACCTAGGATATTTATACCAGGACTAGACTAGTCATACCGCGAAGAGACTGCATATGAAACATTCTTTGTAATGTAAAGAAACTCCGTCTACTTCTGTTTATTTGATTATGTATGATTGTATACATATATTAGTATGGATAAATTATTCTTATGGATTCTAATTTAGATTTTACCAGATTTGCTACATTTATTGTTAGTGAATGTTATGGCGTAAATATATCATGTCAAAGTGATACCGGCCTTCGAGGTGAAACCGCATAATCAATTACTGTATGGGACAAATTTATATTGGGCAAATGTGAATGGAGTTATATACTATCTCGAAATAGCACTTTATTATAACATCATTAAATCCAACGCCCAATTTTACTTACATTAACGGTCACCACAGAGCTACAACTGTAGGCTGTATGCATTAACCTTTTAACCATGAAATCAATGATTATTCTATTTTAAACAAATATTTAGTCAATAATTAAAGTTAATTGAGGCCAGTCGAGGAGCAGGGGCACAAAGTGTGACTATAAAATCGACTGGTTGTGGGTTCGATCCCCACTCGAGTAAATGAAATATTTATTTACATTTATATTTTCATTTCTTCGCTCTGGTGTCGAGGCTTAGCGCGGCGTTGATTTCCGCCACTCAACACGCAATGCCTCCAGAACTTGGCGGAAAGTGGGGAACGGAGTGTCTTAACACTAGGTTCCTTCTGCCTACCCTGCTGTGTGCGAGATACAGCGTGAAGCTAATTAAAATTAATTAATTTAAGTATAGTAAGTGTGACATTGTAGCTATCGAAAATCCGGTCACTAGATGCTGACAACATGACGTCACTATAAGACCAGTTTTCAACTATATTTATAATATAGTGCACATTTTATTCGACCACTTCAATGAAATGGATAAATTTGATTAGATACTTATATATTACTTATTATAATATTAACAAAGTCATATGCATCTATTTAAAATCAGCTTCAGGTTTCATCTTATATCAACTATAATATCGAAGAAATATAATTTTTCTCGGGTTCATGTAATATAGACTGCGCCACGACCGTCTCAGTAAACTGAGACGGTCGTGGCGCAGTCAAAAGGGTACGACTGTAACGTGACGGTTGTGGATTTGATCCCCACAAATGAATGAATGAATTTATATTGATTAATATTTTCATTTTTGGGCTCTGGCACCAAGACAAAAGCTCGGCGTTGAGTTCCACCACTCAATGTCTGCCTCAAAAAATTCGGCGGAAAGTGGGGAAGGGAGTGTATTATCATTATGTTCCCTCTGCCTACCTTATGATTTCTTTTGTGAAGTATTATTAGAATTATTTGGTATACCCAAACGATTTAAAATTACATTAAAATTACATCACATCGACATGAGGCCGGTCGTGGCGCAGCGGCACGAGGTGTGACTGCAAAACCGACTGGTTGTGGGTTCGATCCCCACTCGAGGATATAAAATATTTACTTAAATTTATATTTCCATTTCTTCGCTCTGGTGTCGAGGTTAAGCGCGGCGTTGAGTTCTGCCACTCAACACGCAATGCTGGAGGCATTTCGGCAGAAAGTGGGGAACGGAGTGTCTTAACACTAGGTTCCCTCTGCCTACCCTGCTGTGTGCGGGATACAGCGTGAAGCTAATTTAATTTTATTTTTAATTTAATTAAAATTACATATACTATAATATATTTAAATAAAACCAAAATGAATACTTCATAGGAACTACCTATCCTTTTATAAGTCTCAGTTTCAAAGTAGAGCATATTTTTAATACGATAACTGATGAAAATTAATCGAAAGACACACGTTCAATTTATTATCTGCAATAGCAATAAGTAATCTCAACAATCACTTCTGCCCCTTTTATCCATTCTTTCAGTTAAAAATATATTGGTTGTTTTATACATTGGTTTATATTTTTATTGGATACAATAAGTTACTGCCAATGTTATCAAATTTTGAAATTTATTTTTATTTGGAATCAAGGTTAGTATTCCCCAGTTCCATTCAAGCGTACAAGCGCAACAGCCACAAAATAGCCTAATACCGTTATATAGAATCGTTTACGAACTTTTACTCACCAACACGGCCAGGCGAGCTTGTAGGTTTCCATCAAAATGAATTTATTTGAGGTCGCGTTTTTTAATTTATTACAAATATCTAACTTACACATAGAAAGTCATTATATAGGTTTAACGTAGGTATATTAAAAAATAGAAGTATAATAAAAGAGTGAATAAATCTATTTATCTTATTAACGATGCTATAATTACCAGCAAGTTATAAGTAACAATCTTTCAAAATAATTAACGTTGGTAACCTTTGCGTATCAAACGCATAGATAATTGATACAGAGGTAACAATTTCAGTAATAAAGAGTTCGTAGAAATCCCTGTGATTATAAAGAAGTTGCTTCATCCATTTATGTAATTACTTGCTGCCAATGTATTAGACTGCGAGACCAATGTTCTATAACATTACACCTCTATAGGTGGAATGGAGTGGAGTAGAGTGGAATATTAGATGAGATTTATACTTAACCTAAACATTTTTGTTTTCCATAGCTAAAACCTTTAGTTAATCACACAAACAAAAATAATATTAATCAGTATGAGATACTAGCGACTGGCTCGCGGCTTCGCCCGTTCAAAGTTATTGTTATAAAGTAGCCTATGTCTTATTCTGATGCATAAATTATATTAGTGTAAAGTTTCATCTTAATCTATTCAATAGTTTTTGCGTGAAAGTGGAAAAGACATCTATTTTCGCAAACTCTTATTAGTAAGATTCTGATATATTCCTTTATAGTAGTTATTGTTGCTATGTGTAAAATAAAATAATATAATAATAAATACGACTTGATAAACGATGTGGACGTCGGCTTGCCGACCGTGGTTACTTTACGAAGGTCATCCGGTTATATTTTCCACAATTGTGTTGGGCAACTATAACCCTAAAATGAAATTTGCTAAATATCGCAGAGTTTTCAATGAAATGCGTCAAAGGTAAAGCTCTATGTAGTAGTTACTTTATGTTAGTCATTCTGGGAACAGATAGTATAGAACTTTCGTCATAATTTTACTTTTATGACATTATGTATCCGTCCTCCATTATATATTCTTTTCATGTCTATAAATGTTTTATTTATGTACATCGTTCACGGTTATTACTAAAACAAGGTAAAAGATTTCCTATATTAAAAAAACTTGTCAAGTGAGACCCGGACTCACCCACCGAGGGTTCTGTACCAATTTCAGGAGTATATAAAAATTGACAAAGTTAAATTTGCGGCATATACATTCATTTTGAAAGAAATTAACTATAATCGCGGAGAATCAAGCTTGTAATATTTTTATATATACATATAATAAAATTGTAACTGTTCGTTATCTACACATGGAAGGTATTTGAGAAAAATCTATTATTGGAGACATTTTTCAATGTAATAGAACCCAAAATAATGATTTTTAAAATATATTATCTGTATGTCTGTTCTTTTGTGCATGACAATTTTTGAGACGGCTGGGCCGCTTTTAATACAGTTTTCACTATTTTATTTTGGCAAACTTCCTTTAATATTTAGTGTTTGCTTTATTTGAAAATTACATCAATATATTTATTTGAAAATTACATCAATATAAAAATATTTTGTTCGACAACATTGCTATAAAATAACTGGTTTGTTGGATTGGTTGAAACTTAATTTTCAATGTATGAAAATTGTTTTGTAATTAAAATAATATGGGGAACGGAGTGTCTTAACACTAGGTTCCCTCTGCCTACCCTGCTGTGTGCGGGATACAGCGTGAAGCTGATTTGATTTGATTTGATTTGAAAATAATGTAATGGTCTTAGGCCATGAAAAAAAATGAAATGAAAAAATAATTCTGTAGTATTATTATAATTATAAATAAGTTTATCAACATATGCACTCATTTTGTATAAAACAACTAATATAAGTTTGCATTTATGATTCCTATGAAATACCTATGAATTTTACTTTTTGGAATTTTGCTCATTATTTCTATTATAAGTTCTTAATTCATGTTTCATAGCTGTAGGTCCATGAGAAATATTCTTTACGTTTTGATATGATTCACTAATTTTATACAAAATGCACAAGAGCGATGCATAAATGCTCGTATTTTTTATTGATTTGACTTATTCTTTCTGTACTCCAGATATTTGATTTTAATTGCAGTTTAATAAGTCTAATTGACATATGGACAACAAAGTGATTCTATAAAGGTTATGATTTTTTCTATAAGTAGGTACGGAACCCTTAATTCAAGTTTATATATA
>JAAIXJ010000271.1:280381-297596 GCA_013403705.1 Heliconius hermathena | reverse complement strand
AAAAAAAATCTTTTTGCTTTCTATTATTCTTTTTAAGTGTCCCTCTATCCATTTCAGTCAAAATTACTAAATGTACAGACAAAATATTTTTACTGTCTTATATAATATATAGAGATAGAGATTATAAATTCTCACTTCTTGTCAAATATCATAAAGGAAGGTACACAGGTGTGCCGTATAGGGTTTGATTACGTAGCAAATTTCATATTTTACCATCAGGTGATCCGTACGCTCGTTTGCCTTGTCTTTTTCCATAAAAAAAGCAAAATCATCAGTATCATCAGTATCTTTTGATCACGTGGACTTAGAAGTTTGATTTTTTACTGTACGCCATGAGACCGTAGACTTGAATATTTAATATTAATTCCAGCTTGATACCTCAATGTGATCTCCAAATAAATGGTCATGACAGACGGACAACAAAATGATCCTATAAGGGTTCCGTTTTTTCTTTTTCAGATACAAAACTCTTAAAATGTATCGAAAATAAATAACATGAATAAATAAATTAAATCAAAATCAGCTTCACGCTGTATCCCGCACACAACAGGGTAGCCAGAGGGAACTTCGTGTTAATACACTCCGTTTCCCACTTTCCGCCGAATTCTGAAGGCATTGCGTGCTGAGTGGCGGAACTCAACGCCGCGCTTCGCCTCGACATCAGAGCGAAGAAATGAAAATATAAATGTAAATAAATATTTCACTTCCTCGAGTGGGAATCGAACCCACAACCAGTCAATTTTACAATCACACTTTGTGCCTCTGCGTCACGACCGGCCTCAATATATATAATGAATAAATTTAGGTTTAATGAAAGCGTACGAAAAAGAAATTATATTTTTATGAGTTGTTATTTAAAAATTTTATAAAGCATGGTTATATAACACAAAAAATAAGCTCGATTACTTTCAATTCCACCCAAATACAATCGGCGAGATCTAAGCTAAGTTTTGCCTTTGTGTGAGTGTTGTAAATATGACGTCAGTCGTCAAGGGTGGCATATCTTTTGCGAGGCCTAAACGGTTTATACTGCTTTTTGACAAACGATCTACATCTCTTGTACTGATAGCAGCGGCAGATTTAATAAAGTGAAAGATAGAGTTGCCACTACTACTGCGTAAACCACACAGTAAAGACAGAATAATGTTTCGTGGTCACAACGCTTTTCTTTATGACGTAACGAGACGATTCATTATTAACACGTATACCACATTAAAGGAGTAAGGTAGTCGAAGTATTTTATGTATTTTTCATTGATCTCTAATAACATTTCTTTTTTCCTGGCTCAACTTTTAGTAATCACTCAAACGAATGCAAAGCTCAGTTTATGCCTCACGAACTATAAGTGCATTCAAAATGTCATCTTAAACAAAATATCAACTTTAAATAACACTACTATAAGTTTAAAATACGCGGTCGCGGGCATGCGAGTAAAACTACGAGAGACACAATAGACAGCAATTTTCGTGGACAAGGTCCATTATTATTTCCCATACAACGTTTCCCCTATTTAATTTTCACACAGGTTAGATTTAAATTGAAAATCTGCACTGTATTGTTTATTTTGTATTATACAAAGTTATAACAAAATTGCACCATTTGGAAAAGCGTTTTTTATCATAATTAAAGTTTTAAACGTTTATAATTTTGTTCATCAGAATTCGGCAGGAAGTGGGGAACGGAGTGTCTTAACACTAGGTTACCTCTGCCTACCCTGCCCTGCTATTTATTTTATTTATGTATACATATTTGTTGTTGTTGTTACACATACTGTTACTGAATGATTGTCAGCAACGACAAGGCAAAGTCAGTACTTGACGAGTAGTGGAGGACGCAAAAATTGACATAGGTTTCTTGGGAAGTATAGGAGAGATCTAAGATTCGTACGGAAATGGGAGATAAACAGGATTTTAACTTTTTGTTGACCACGCAAACAAAGTTGCGGGTTGCGTTAATAAATACAAGTGATCTCTCAGGACTAAAACAACGGTGTTTCGAAAATAAATTAATGATATGTTTTTTATTTTTTTTTTGATATTGGAACTTTTCTAATATCCAAAGGACCGTTCGGCATTTCATGAAATGCCGAACTGTCTTTTGATAGGCAGGATATGTGAAATATTTCATATATCCTGCCTATATTTATAAACAATTTAAAATTTAAAACTGGCGTTATTTGTAATTGTTAATTGTACATTTTCTTAAATTAAAAAATATGATAAAATTTTAGTTACTTATATTTCATATATATGCAGGTTAACTCAACTATAGTCTAAAAACTGAGGATGAAATTTTCTAAAATCGAATGGTTTACGTGTTGGAGCACGACTAGTATATAGATTATTGTGTGCACATACAACATACTAGATAACAAGGTTCTAATGAGCTCTTCCCGGAAGAACTAAAATGAGATTCTGTGTAGGTAAATTAGTTCCCACTTAGGGAAAACGATATAAAATATATGTTTTTCTATGATCAAGTTAGAAATAGGGCATTATAATATTTAAATTTGATAATATTTCTGTTTATATAACATTTATAAGCCACAGCCCACAGCTGAGATGTAATGAAATACTTTATTGACCTTTGAAAGTGGAGAAAGGCGTGGGAGGATGTTATTAAGTATGTTAACTATTTCATAGTTGTATGTCGCTTTCAGTTCAATATTACAGAGTGCACTTGTATAATAACTTAGATAGATTTTATATTTTGTAAGTGGCGAAAACTATTAAAAAAATATTCGAACCAACCCCACAAAAATAATAAAGCTTAACCTTAATAATAAAGCTTTTCCACATAAATAAAAACTGTAAAAGGAAAATAATCATATTATCTCAGCTTCACGCTGTATCCCGCACACAGCAGGGGGGGCAGGGTATGTAGAGTTAACCTAGTGTTAACACACTCCGTTCCCCCTTTCTGCTGAATTCTCGAGGCATGGCGTCTTGAGTGGCAGAACTCAACGCCGCGCTTAGCCTCGACACCAGAGCGAAAAAATGAAATATAAATTTAAGTGAATATTTCATTTCCTCGAGTGGAATCGAACCCACAACCAGTCGGTTTTACAGTCACACTTCGTGCCTTTGCGCCACGACTGGCCTCATTTTATCTCGTTTTTTATTAAAAAGTAAGTAAGCCAGGCGACACGATTTAATTGTGAAGTAAAATATATTCAAATATTTCATACATTTATTTACAGCTGTAAAACTCACAGAATTCCAGTTCTATAATAATATTAGAGTCATTAGCCATCCAACCACAGTCGGATACCACATCCTTCAAAAAAAAATTATTACCAGTACAAACTGATAGTACATACTTTTAATCGACGCAGTGTAAAGTCATTGTTATCAGTGTATTGGCTGTTGGAGTTAGTCAAATAATTGGAAGGACCAGATCAAGAAGATCAGTTGAAAATATTAGTTCAATCCTAATTAGAATAGTAACTTAAAAATAACTAGACTTTTTGCTCCGCTCACTTGCCCGTGTACGCTGGCGTTCCCCAAGGCTGCGTGTTGTCCCCTACGCTGTCTCTACACATCAATGAGATGTTAGAGGATTCTAGCATTCATTGTCATGCAGATGATAGCACAATAGATGCTGTTTACTCCGGCTGCGCAGGTCTTTCTCGGAAAAACGTCGACCAGTGCCGAAATAAGCTTGTGTCTCCAGTTGAGGCATCCTTCGGGAATGTTTTCTCATGGAGTGAAAGGAATTTGGTTTAATTCAATTCCAAGAAGACACAAGTTTGCTCGTTAACCACAAAAAGAACCCCATTTGTCAGTCTCACCCAGTATCAGAACTTTGGGCCTTAGTGTTTCTATCTGTAAAGGAAGGCCAAGTTGGCCTCAAAGAAACTGGGGGTCATCAACAGGCCGAGACAGTACTTCACGCCAAAACTCCGATTGCTCCTGTAAAGGGGCCAGGTTCGGCCTCATATGGATTACTGTTCTCATCTCTGGGCTGTTGCACCCCAGTATCAGCTTGAGCCATTCGATCACATACACCGTAGTGTCGTTCGAATCGTTGAGGAACCAATGATCTGTGCAGGGCTGGACACATTGGCTTTGCGTAGACATGCATCCTCACTGTGCGTTCTCTACGTGCATTTATCATGGGGAGTATTCTGGAGAACTGTTTGACTTGATACTCTCCGCCGAATTTTCTCACCGCACAGTACGTCACGAACTCAAGTACCATATACACCATATGGATACGTAGCATTCCACTACTGTGCTGTTTCCTATGAACTTTCTTCCACGCGCCGCACAACTGTGGAATGCCCTAACTGCGGCAGTGTTTCCATGTCGATACGACCTGGGTACCTTCATAAAACGCGTCTATCTCCACTTTAAAGGCCGGCAAAGCACCTATACCATCTCTGGTGTTACACGAGGTCGTGGGCGGCGGTGACCACTTAATATCAGGTGACCCGTACGCTCGTTTACCATGTTTTTTCCATTAAAAAAATAGATACAACAATATTCGTGGGTTGGATCCCCACTCGAGGAAAATGAAATATTTATTTAAATTTATATTTTCATTTCTTTGTCCTGGTGTCGAGGCTAAGCGTGGCGTTGAGTTCCGTCACTCAACAGGAAAATGGGAAACCGAGTGTCTTAACACTGGAGTCCCTCTGCCCAACCTACTGTGTGCGGGATACAGCGTGAATTTCATTGGCAACGTTTATTTCATTGGCAACAAGTTTTAAACTAAATTTTTACTTTAATATAAGGATAGTGGACAGTCGTGTCTTAATAGGAACTGAGTGGCTTAATACTAGGTTCCCAGATTCCCTCTGTCTACCCCGCTATGTGAGAGATACAGAGTGAAGGTGATAAAATGGTGTACAAAATATTTCATTAGGCTTACGTTTATCTCAATAAATTGTGTTGTGTTGTGTTGTGAAACTGTTTCTGTCATATTTTATTTTTGCCACGAGATAATTTTATATTGAACGTAACGAACGCAGTTTTGAGTATTACCCGTGTGCATAAATATAATATTTCTATAGTTATCTCTTATCTATTATCAAACATTTTAGCAAATATAATTTCGTATCACCTATACCTTGGTACTAGAGAGAAGATCTGAAAATATTAATAAATAATAATTCATTCCCCCGAGTGGGAATCGCATCCACAACGGCCGTGTTACATTCACACGCTTATGCCGCTGTGCCACGATGGCATCTGCACTATTATTATCGTTAAGGTAAAATTAAATCATTTTGTTGTGAAATAAATAAATATTTCACAACAAAATGATTCGAATACCTACTTACTTCGAAATCTTAGTAGTTAGTGTAGATTACTATCTACGCTACGCTGTACTCAGCGTACAAGTAGAAAGCATGTTTTCAGGCTTTTTTATACAATCAACATCTTCGTTCAAGTTCGAGTAGTACTCGTCAACGGAGATTTCGGTACCAACTTCATGATTAGGAGTTATACGGAAAGTATCACTTAAAATTAAAGTTGACATTTTGTATAAAATTAATTACATACAGAGTGCAATATACAGAGTGTTTTCGTCTTCATCACTTTAAATTAAAGCACAGTTTTAACTACTTTATAAAAGCCTAATGCAATTAAAAGAAAAAAGTTTTAGCCAAAAATTAAAAAGTATTTTTTCAAACAAAATAATTAATAAAATTAACATTGTAAAATAAAACGTCATTTGTTACGAATGGCGGGCACAGACACTAATCTATCAAAGCGTATAACATCGTACACGCCTCATTCACGAAATCGACGAATCAACATTCATTACTATATGAAATCAATAGATATCGTTGCATGTATCTATTTCTACTTTCTCAAATATAAATTTCTTGAAAACTTTAAACACATATATCTTTTGGCAGTGTGAAGCGATTACAATGAAATTAAAACTAAATGCTGCTATGAGTTACCAACGATGGTTATGTATAGTAGTAGTTAACATTTGTTTTGTGTTTTTACTTGATACGTGAATTACTAAACAGACAAACAGATAAACAGACAAAAATTCCAAAAACGCTATTTATCCTTTTACACTCTGGCTATTTTTTTTAATATTTTCAATATACAGAAACTACTTTTCTACAAATTTATAATAGTATAAATTTCTTTATATAAGACGATTTACATTATATTTTTTAATGTTTTAATGAGCGGCAACGACCGCTTCATACGGGTTATTAGAGCACTTTTAAAGCAATGTAAATGTAACATTTGAAAATTACACAACGCCAACTTTCTTTGGAGACAGCGCTGGCGCAACGGAGGACAGTTTGTAAATACTCATACAATGGCGAACTCGAATGCTTAACGTATTCAATTACTAAATACACTCAGGGATTTCATCCACTTAGTTATAGATCGGAAACAAAACATTTACCCTTTATTCATTACATTAAATTGCATTTCTAGTTGTTATTTATTTAGTTTCCAGTGATTTCTATTGACCTCCGTTTACAGAAAAGACAAAGAAAATCTGATTATTTGTGACTCCATTCTTCTCTTCTTGTTTCCACTGAAATATTCAATTCAACAAAATAGTTAAAACATTTCAATAGTAATCACTACAACTCTAATTACTGTACTTGATTGGTTTTTAGTTTTATATTATGTAAATATTAGAGAATATAAAATATTGTGATATATTTTCAGAGAGAGATTGTTTGAACTATAGGATTCTTTATTATTTATATATCAACAAACTTGCCAAAAGTCTTAATATTAAACATCCGCCCACTTTCTAGAATCACGACGTTGGGCCCAACGTTCAGTTAAGAAAAGTGGTAAGTGCTTTGTATTTTTAGCCCCAGACGCAAAAAGAGTGTTAAAAGTTTGACGTGTCTGTCTCACTGAGGCACCATAGCTCCTGAATTGATGAACCGACTTAGGTGTGTTTTTTTTAATCGAAAGCCTTGTTCATCGCGGTCGTTCTTAGCTGTTTTATAAAAATCGAATCAGTCGCTTAAGAACTAAAAGTAATTCTCTTTTTCTGCCAAGATGAGGTAGTGATTTTTTTGGCCAAGAAATTTAAAAAAAAATTAAATTTTGCTTGTCATAATTATTTCAAAATTACTATTCTAACATTTTTATAAACAACCACTATTAACTGCTAGCTAAATTTGGAAAATATGTAATAAGAAATGTTTACACTTAAACTATTTATCAACATTTATCACGAACAGCCATATACAAGGCCTTGTTTATTACCATGTCCTTGTTATTTAATAGAAATGCCATAAGCTACGCAGTCAGAAGGACATTAAACAGAAAGGCACACGTTACACAGAAGGTTTCCAACAAACGACCCTACATGGAATGTTGCAATAGAGTGAAAGTTCCTCTTTGCAAAGCATTGCATCGCTCGTCCATTGTTGACACCCCGAGGCCAAGGTTCATTATTCAATAACTGATCTTTAAAAAGTCGAGATTAAATGCAATTTATGTGATTAAGATAAAAAAACTATTATAATATTTATTGAAAATGTAACGACTGTAGGCGCGACAGGTTATGGTTTCGATTTTCCCTCGAGGAAATAAAATATATTATTATATTTAATTTATTTTATAGTAGTTGATTTGTTTGTATATTTAAATATTTTTAAAATTTGTTGATTTAGGTACATAGGTTTTATTTTGTATCAAATCTCCCTAGGTAGGCCTTATTAACCGCACCTACCTTATTTAATATTTTCATTTCTTCTTTCTGGTAACTAGGTAGAGTGCGACGTTGAGTCCCGCCACTCAAAACACAATGCCTACAGAATTCGGTAGAAAATGGGGAACGGAAATATCTTTATGGTAACAGAGTATCTTAACACCAGGTTCCCTCTGCCTACCCTGTTATGTGTGGGGTACAGCGTGAAGCTACACCGTAAATTAAAATTGCTATTTAATGAACTTCTCAAGTAACTTTACGCAAATACTTGTGTACTTCTCAATACCACGTACATAAACAATATTTTCAAATATTAAGCTTATTTTAATTAAACTGTATAATTGAATGGTTAATTTGTTTTTCAGGAGATCGACTATGTGGGCATCCTGCAGTGCCGGCTAACGCGAGGGTGTCCTTGTCCACTGTCACAGATATAGTGCCGGGGACCGTTGCCACATTTGAATGCGACGAAGGATATGAACTGTTCGGACCGCATCAAAGAGAGTGCACACTGAGAGGCGATTGGACCGCAGAACCGCCATTTTGTGGTAAGTACAGCAGGTTATTAGCTAAGATAATAATATGAAACGTTCTAAGTTTATCAAAATATATAATAACTATTACAGGTACTAACGTGGCCTTTAGAAAACCTGCAAATCAATCAACCACGGTGCGGGGTGGGAGCGCTAGTAACGGAAATGACGGGGAAAAGACTACGGAGCACGACGGCAAGAGATGTACTGAAACCCAAAGGGAGGCTTCCCCGTGGTGGCAAGTGGACTTGCTACGACATTACGCCGTAAAAGTAGTAAGAGTCACCACGAGAGGATGCTGTGGTAAGCATAAACTAATTTATTATTTAAAATATGAATGCATATCTAATTGGTTTTGTAACTTGGAGCTCGTAAATCAATGAGTAGATTAAAAATGCATTTGTTTCATTTTCTATGTTAACACAGAAGTTTAGACTATTGAATACAAACGTAAGGTTGTGTATATATGGAAATAATAGAAAATCAATTTTATATATTTCTCACAAATTACATAATTTCATTCCGTGTAATTGCTCTCGGATACAGATTTTTCGGTTGATTGCTTTCAGATATATTTTCATATAAAGCTTATAAATTTTATTAATATTTTTCTATACAATAACGAGAAAGAAAACTTCGTATAAATATAATAGATACTATGAGTGGCAATTTTTTATTAAGTTGTAAATTATGATTAATAATTGAATATCTAAGTGTATGTTATAAAAAACACAATAGTAAATGTGAAATGAAATCAAGCAATCAAGTATGTTCTAATACACAAATACACGAGATTTGTGAAAGCGTGTTGTTTTTTTGCATTGTTTAACTGACATTTGTACTGTATAATATGAAAACAATACCGCCAGGTTACACTACTGTACACTAGAATAAAAACGTATAGACATATGAATGTGTGCGATGAACACAAATAAATTATGTTTCATTCAGGTAATAAACACGTTTATATTATTTTAAAACCTATATATACTTTTATTAATATTATCAACCTTTGCTATGCTAAAATTATTGTACGTGACATGAGATTTTTTTTTATATACAATTCTACATTCTTATCTACATCTTATCTTCTATCTTCTTTCATACAATTCTATTATTAATGAACTAAATATATAAGAATATAAAATGAAACCTGGATGTACCTAATATTTTTGNAACGTGAAGACTATGAGTTGACAGATGTTTTCGCGCCAACCGTCAGGGTAGGTGGCGCCTGCGGGTGCCAAGAGTAGATAATCTATGGACAGATGGGTAAGTTTGTAGTACCATAGACTAAAATCACGGATGACTTCTTCACTCTAACACTGTGTTTTAGAAGACACATAATAGAAAGTTTTATTTCTGGCCTACGCATAAGCGATATAAATTTTTGAAAGTAAATGAAAAGTGTGAAAGCTAACAGACAGGTGTTGGCTGAAAAGCTATTTTCCTTCAAACTCAACATTTTTGTTTATTTCGTTTTGGGAAGCCTTTGTGAGCAAAATACCAATATGTCCAACGTATTTTGGACAAGGTGAGCAATTCATCTTCCTTTTATTTATAAAGTACACAACTTACATGATATTATTTAATAAATGTACCGTTGTTAGTATATTTAATTAATATATTTTAGAGTGTTTTACCTCAAAAGAAGAAAAAAATCTATAGGATCGTTTTAATGTCCGTCTATATGTATGTCTATATCTCTATCTGTTGGATTGTTCATCCGTATATAAAGACCATTCTTCTCAAGAACGTGTGAAGACATCAAGCTGAAATTAATACCGAATACTCAAGTACATACAGCCTCTTGACTTGATAAAAAGTTAAACTTCTTAACCAATGTTACGACAACCCGTTAATGTTCCGTTTTTGCCGCATATTGTATCTTCCTAATTTAGTGTCATGAAATTTGACAAGAAGTGAGTGTTATTATAAAAAATCTTACAAAATGAATGTTTACATCTGCTAAAGTATGTTTTTCAAGTTTTACAAATTGTACTTTACGTTGACCTACAATAAGTTAAAATAATAATTAACTAAAATTAACTAAATAGTTCGTCACTTATTATTTTTTCAATTTTCTTTACATTGAAAAAATTTAATTAATATTTTCTACAATTTAAAGTCTATATAACTTTGTGTATAATTTTGAAGTCGGTTTTTTTTTTAATTATTTAGTTATCTGTGTATATGCCAAAGTCACAAAACATGGTTAAGATTTGTAGTTCACTCGTGTTTTTTCTACTATACGTGACACTGGCAGATTATTTTGCGCCTGTCATCGCAAAATCAGGCCATTAAATAATATAATAAAAAAAAAGATTTGTAGAATTTACGTTATTTTTGTTTATTTCTTTGAATAATATTTATAAATTTTGTATTTAACAAATTTCTTAGTTCTTGAGATAGCTTTGATTATTGTATAAAATTTAAAAGATGAGACTGTTTTTGAGTCAATATAAAAGCGTAACTGTGAAATTAAAAAACATTAAAATTAGAAAAAAGTGTTTAGGATTAGGAAACGAATGCAACTAATTAAATTCAATCTGTAATTAAAATTCTATTGTACCGTGCGTTTTTTTTAATAATGTTGTACAAAAAAGAAAATAATATAAATTTACATGAAATTATACAAAATAAGGTGCATACGTTAAAATAAAAATGATATAACTGAGGTATTGCATTGCGTCAACATTACTTCGCCGCCATCAGCCGCCACTCATCTTCTTCAATGAGATGGTGTCGACGTTGCAATTTAATAGGTTAGTGGCCGCTTGCGTATACCTAACAAATTCCACTAAAATTTTTGAAGTTAAAACTTTGCTTTAATTTAAAGCGGTGAGCACGAAAGGGCTATGCTTGATATTTACTTACGCGATACAATCAGAAATATCAGAATCACTAAAACTTATATAGATTGTCCTGTTTTACGATTGATATATTCATGTCGAAATTACTGTAGAAATAAATGTTCCTTCTTATGTGACAGCAATAAGTTACTGTTTTAGGGAGATATGTTTAATATAATCAAGTAAATAAATATGTTTAGTTTTAGGCCAGTGGCGCAGGGACACAAAGTGTGACTGTAAAATCGACTTTGTTGCTTCAATCCCTACTCGAGGAAATGAAATATTTATTCACATTTATATTTTCATTTCTTCGCTCTGGTGTCAAGGCAAAGCACGGCGTTGGGTTCCGCCACTCAACACACAATGCCTCCAAAACTCGGCGGAAATTGGCGAACGGAGTGTCTTAACAATAGTTTCCCTTTGCCTACCATGCTGTGTGCGGGATACAACGTGAAACTGTTTAGTGTAATTTGATTCAAGATTCGATATGACATACATCTTTGGGGATCGATAGAAGTGAAGGACTGCTGAAAATAGAGACAATATTCAAATATAATTATATTTGAATATAATTATTCGTATAATTGTTGAGTAGGTAGTATGAAATGTAGATTATGAAGCGCAGGGAAAACGAGCGTGGGTTGGTGCGCCCGTGTAATCAATTAATTTAAAATTTATAAAAAGTATTATTAATGAGTTTAATTATTATCGTATATATTTATAGAAAAAAAAACAGTTTTCTAGACCAAAAGGACCACCCTCAAATGATATTAATTAATTTAACAAGATAATGTTCATACAGTACAATACAAAAAATGTTACTTTTAGTCGGGTATAGGCCGATTATACAGGGCCGATAGGTTTATGTCTGCGTGCATTGTTCTTGACAAATGGCGTTTTATTTTATAACCATTACTTTATAATTTATTTTGTTTAAAAAAATCACTTTTTCATTTTTGGGAATTGAAGGTTTATTCTGCCTACCTTGCTGTGTGCGGGAAAAATTATATATTTTTAATTGTATTAGGCTTTTATTACGTTAAAACTGTGGTTTCATTTAAAATAGTGCTGATAAAAACACACTGTATACGTCGTTCTATATAAGTTTTTTTTCCAACTTCACGCTGTATCCCACATGTAGCACGGTAGGCAGGGGCAATCTACAAACACTACGTTTCCTACTTTCCGCCGAATATTTGAGGCATTACGTGTTTAGTGGTGGAACTCTACGCCGCCCTTAATAAATATTACAATCCCCAGAGTGGTGAGCCAACCTACAACCGTCGCGTTAACAGTCACACGCGTGTGCCACTGCACCACAACGGCATCACTATACTAAAAAATTACAATATAGCGTCAACAAAACCATGTATAGTTTTATAATAATAATTGAAGTAATTGCTCAATTTTCAAGAGTAGGTACATTCGTAACTCGTCACAGTTGGTCACCCAGCGCGACGTCGCAACTTGCGGGCGATCGACATGCAATAAAATTAGCCGCGGCTAAGTGTATGTCACGGTGACCACTAACGAGGTATTCGTGCACTTTGAAATCACTTACCCTATATTGTTGATGTTGTTGTTGTTGTTGTCCTTTATGTTTTCAGTTATTATAGTGAAACAAGTTATACGGTGCGGTATATATAATGTTTTATGAAACTTTGATTATATTTAAATATAATAAAATATTCTTCAAAAGACAACCCGCAGCTTCCCCCACTTCAACTTATTTTTATATTATAGGTTCCATCTACCTATAGTTTAGCCAATTTATACGAAATCTATAAATTTACGTAAATTGTAGCCTAGGTGTTGTTCTGATATATAAACTATATTGCTGTAAGGTTTCCTTTAGATTCGTTCAGTAGTTTTTTCGTGAAAGTGGAACCAACATCCATTCTCACACAACTTTCACATTTATATTACATTAAATCACGTGCCAACATTTATAATTTTATTTGTAAACATTTTAATATTTTTTTAAATATAATGTTATTTGATATTTATATCATAAATTGTATTTCACAGGTCATCAGCCACTGCAAGACCTCGAAATTCGTGTGGGGAACAGTAGCAGCGACTTACAAAGGAATCCACTTTGTGCATGGTTTCCCGGGACCATTGGTAAGTTTTTCTTATTTAATATTAACCCGCTTTGAGCTCAGAGACAAATTAAAACTGTGTATAACTTAATACAGCCGATAGCAAATAGTAAAATACATCTACCTATATATACCAAATTAAATTTATAGGTTCTGAACTTCAAAGTCATTTTTTGAAGTTCAGATAACTTTTTTGTGTAAAAAAGTTAATTTTAAATTCAGAAACATAATTTTTAAGTATTAGTGATGAATTTGAAATTAACAAACATTAATTAGAAGTATCAGAGTTCGGCTGTTTTCAAATGATTAACTAATAAACACTAGAATATTTAGGACACTTTGGTAGTAACTTATACATTTATACTACCAAATACATTATTATAACATATAAATTCAAATTACAATAGAACGTTTCATAAAAATAAACACAGTGCTTAGTTTGGTTGAGAATTAACCTAATTTTAGGAATATAAGCTCGCAAGGAGGTCGACCGGTGTTGAAATTCTGACAACGTTGTAATAGATATTTTGCGATGTTATAAATTGCTTTGTACATATTACGAATATAAATGATTTACTGTAATTTAAAATTATTTTCTTGAAAATTTATTATAGTTTAAAATTAAACTTCAATTATAAACATTTTTACAAGATAAACATAGAAACGTGTTATTAGCATACTGCATTACAATTACTACTATGTATAATAGGTAATACTCATAGTAAACAGAATTTATCCAGAAATTACAGATTTTTAACGCAGTCACTTGTATGTGCTATAACTATATCTATATGACATAAAATTTTTCAATCGCACCGTATTTTCCATAATATTTGTTTGAATTTATCAGAGAAAAGTGGAAATCGTGTCACTAATGTTCACAGGCTCTCGCTCAGTGCTTCATGGGAAGCGCAGTTTCTAGCAAACAAGATAGCTTACGTACGGTATTATATCACACAAAAGAGATAGTTTGTAGGCAGATTTTCCTTTTAACTAAGTATTATATATTTTAGTTAGGCATAAATTATAATATAATTTTGATACTATTGGTACGGTGATGTAAAAAAAATCTTACCATTTTTTCATGTCAGTTACCTAAGAACGCTTACATTATGGGCAAATGTCGATATGTTACTGATAAATATCAGTTTTTCTGTATTAGCTGTAATTCTTGTTAAAACTATTATTACGTTTTGAGTAACTAATAAATTCCATTCTAATATTAATAGCCAATATGCTAAGGCTATAAAATTACAAATCCTAGATATCTGTTCAAGTATAGAATTCGGTGTCAGTATTCTGGTCTCCGTCATGAACATTGAACACGCGCACTTAACTTATATAATTTAAAAATATTAAATACCTTTACGTAATAGAGATACTCGATTCGTTCCGTACACTTGTTAATTAGTTTAAGTACCTCAAGAGACTCGTGAGATTTTTTTGCCAAAATATACAATTAAATTCTTAAATCATAATTTATATGATAAAATTATTGTTAACATCATTTCTTTCAGATTTAATTGTTAATTTTTGTAAATAGACTTCTTTAGTAGGTACATTTATTAAGTGCGTCCGTCACAAATTCATAAATATTTATGGGTTTACAAGCATTCCATGCAAATTTAATAATAACGAATTATATTTACGTTTATGAACTGTAGTTACATTTGTCTTTGAAAACGATAAAAAAAATATTGGTTATTGTCAAACAACAATGACGATTTTTCTGTTAAATTTGAAATTTATTATTATAGGCAATTGTGACTCGCTCGCGGCTTCGCCGTCGTAAACTACAGAATTATTTACTGACTAAATTACGTTGTCAATAAACTATTAATATGGAAAAATATTTATAAATTTATTAATGAGTCTGGGAGCAAAGTGCAGTGCAGTGCACTATTTTCTAAAAATCTGCGACGATAATCAACATCAACAAACATTTAGTACTGTACAGGGAACCCCCGTGAACTTTAAGATATAATAATAGGTACATATATGTATGGTAGGTATATATACTTTTAGTTTGAGTTTGTTGGGTTGAACGCGCTAATTTTAGAACTATTGTTAACTTTAAAAAAATTATTATAATATATTAAATAATCAATTTAAAGGCTAGAAATTATTTTATATTACGTCTGCGACTACGGTGAGAGTTACCACGGCAACTTAGCATGTTTCATGTCTTACTTACACTTAGTTATTTACCCTGACCATGCGGGCAAAGCCAGAGGCAGGGAAAATCTAAGCCTGTGCGTGCGTGCGTGCGCGCGTCTGTCCCTGTGTGTGTGTGTGTGTGTGTGTGTGTGTGTGTGTGTGTGTGTGTGGGTTATTAAAAAAATGTAAAAAATAATGAATTTAAAATCTTTATAATTATTAAATTATCTCAATCTCAAAATACATTTATTGAGTAGAGATAAAATGAGTAAATGTTACAAATTGTGAATAGATCTCATATGTTGGCAGTTTTCCTAAAATAATGTCTTTTTTAAAACCAGCGTGTAAAGCTGAAATTTCGTGTGAGATATAAGCTTGGACATTATAATGCACGTTTATTGAAGTGGCATCTATGAACAACCCCTATTTATTTTATAAATAGAATTTTTAAAAAATGTGTTAATATAGACAATGAAAATTAGTGTAGAATAATGATAAGCAACTGAAGAAAAATGATGATGTGGTACCAACAATGATTCTTTACAACAGAATTTAAATTAAATGCTTACTTCTTTAGCTATATTACTAGTGGGAAAGTCAGAGAGAACGGAACGCCAAACGCTACGGTCTCTATGTACCTCTTTCACCTCGTCCACTATCATCAACTTTTCATACATACCATCTGGGGCGTCCTCATGCTTTTTACGTGATTTTCCCCTTCAGTATCTTTGATGCTGTATTTTCGAAGGTCCACCGAGGTCTCTCCCTACCTTTGTTACCGCTCACTTTTTTGTTATTCATTCGCACGTTCTATTATACTCTCACCGTGAAAAGTATGCTTAACTTATTCCTAGCGAATAGCAACCTTAAATATACTGATATTTAAGGTTAAGTTGTGGACACACGACTGCTTAGGATGCTATACTGGGAACAGACCAATATGTAGTCGTTGCTAGAATAAGGAGTCTGTTTCATTTTGAGGTACGAGACGTCCAAACTTGGAGTCGAATTATCGCATAAGAAGCTGGAAGTTTTAAGATCCATCGATCAAAGAGGAATAAGTACGTCCAAAATATTAGACACCTTTGAAACAGAAAACTGCGACACTGAACACCTAGGGGACGAGCTTTGATAGGTGAAGAATGCCTTTCATCAGAGCAAGATGCCTACTCCCCTCCAGTGTTATCAGAAAATATTATAGAAAGACAATTGCAACATTTTAAGAACATTTTAAGAGAAAAGCTTCCATTAAAACTATATTTAAGTCTAACAAGAAAGTAACTGTGATTTAACATACATTGTTCAAAAAAGGGGAAGCATCGGTATTGGGGGAATCTCCGATGTCAAGAATGGGCATGCATCGAAGTTAGCTGCGTCTGGGTAAGGAGTGGATAAACCTAACCATAACATCGGGTCTTATAAATCACAAACCCTCGCTCTGGAGAAAAGATATATACAGGAGGGAGGTCACGAAAAAACATAAGAAACCCCCGCATGGCATTTATAAAGAGATTGACGAGTGGTAACTGTGGATAAAGTAAAACATACAGAGAGTAGGGCTTTAGGCGCTCCGTTGTCTCTGACTACCCCGCTAGGGATAAAGTGGGATATAAAAAATAAAGATTAATGAAAAAAAAATAAAAACAACTAAAGAATATTAACAGAAATCGTAAAATTTTAGACATATTTTATTAATTCTAAATCTAAAATTTAAGTTGAAGTAGCTTATTTTTGTACTGTTCTATATGCGAAAAACAGTAATAATATTTATAACGTTTCCATTACACTGAAACTGAATGCCATGGAAGTGATATAGCAAGAAGATTCAAAAGAATAGAATCCGAGAAAAAATCACGAACAAAATTTTGGTACTACGTAAATTTTTAGTCATAGCTGGTTTAAACATTAAAAATTC